>OW387143.1:35684448-35736689 GCA_936440205.1 Lepidonotus clava
AGTACTTGAAATCAGGACGGACTATGACTGCGTATTTCTCCGTCTGAAGACAAACATGTATAACCGACACGAAGATAACAGCTGCCCCACAGCTATGGTCGAGTAGAAAAGACTAGAGAGCTTAGTAGATATCCTATAATTACATTGAAAAGTTATACGACATAAAGACAGGGCTGCTGGCGGCCAACAATTATATCTAGGCTTAACTACCAACATAGTATCTTACAAAATTAATTAAAATATTAAGACATTATAGGGGGTTTTGCACTTTGAAGTTAATTCAGAGTTAAAACTAGAAATGTCATATCATCACTTTTACATACATGGTTTATCAATGTTGGTAATTCATTGCTTCATTAGATTTCCCAAATAGTTAAATTTTCTGAAACGAAATCTTATTTCAATTCATCTTCGTTCACGAGTGAACGTTCAGTTCAGTTCCGTCCCGTTCAGAAAGTGTAGAAATGGGAATTTGAAGTATGAAAGATTCCAAGGGGATTTAAAGGTTCTAAATTCTATAAGTACAGGGGGACAAGACGGATATATCTAACATATGTTCACTAAAAGTCATTGGAAGTGTTTGTTTCGCTGCCTCAGATTTAAAGCCGAATTGTACAGGGTCCAAAGTTTGACAGGTGTTCGTAAGACTCTATGTAAGGGAACAAATCTTACTGTAAGAATCACATTGGACTTCATTCAAAGAATATCCCAATGGCTGTTTCCAGTTTGGCATACTACAATTGAATGGTTGATGCATTTAAATTTGATCGCCCATGTATTCTAAGGATGCCCATAGGTCAGATAAAGGTATTAAGAATGTTCGCAAATCCAGAAAATGCTCAGTGAATTCACTTAAACTTGAAAACTGAAAGGTTGGGGAACGCTCTTTCTTTCATATTTGTCTTTCATTTATTTGGAGCTGGGAATTAATGTGGCTCCTGGGACTAAGACCAAGGTCAGTATTGTATTTATTTCACCCCCTCATCATTAGTGTGCGAGTTGTTCACATTTGTTTACGTTTTGTTTACCTTGCCCTGGCGCACCCTGGATCGCCCGGGCGTGACGTCACGCCCGGGCGATACAAACCTTGTATTGCCCGGGCCGGTGCTCAGGTGTCCGTGCGTGCTAAAAGATAGGCGACTTTGTATCGGGGGTGAAATAATAGCATCTATGTAGCGTGATCTATGTATAATCCATTGCTCGACTCACCATAATTATTTCATGACCCAATTTATACATCAGTCACCCACATCCATATCTACAGGAAGGAATCAATAAAACTATAACATAAGAATTGCTCTTTCAGCATGTGAGTGTGATGCCGTGGGCGCCAGTAGCCCTGTCTGCGACAAGGTCACGGGCCAGTGCACGTGTAAGGACCACGTGGTGGGAAGAGTCTGTCACGAGTGTGAGGACAACTACTACAACTTACAGGATACAGGCTGTCAAGGTAGGACGATTATGTTTATATATATTATTATCTACAGAATACAGGCTGGTATAAACGAATTACCTTGTATATCACCCTGGTTTTCATATACTACTTGCACGCCAGGGACCTTTCAATATGGTACTTACAAAGAGTGCTCATAGATCGTAAGAATTTGTCATTTCCGATTGCTCGTAGATTGCATGTAAGAGTGTGTCATTTCCATTTGATTAATGATAAGAACCTTTGTTTTCTACAAGGAAATATACATATGTATCTCCCCACCCTCCGCAGGGTGAATATCGAGGCGTAGCGGGGAATATACCTAGGTGCATATATTCTCTACTCACACAGGGGGAAATAGGCCTACAACTAAACCGACATTCCTCGCAGTTGAAAAAGTAGAAAAGCTTGATCAAAAATTTGTCGTTTTCTCATGAGTGGGGAAATGAAATATAAAGAATCAACATCCTTCAGGGGTATTCTAGAGAATTATATCCCCTAAGTAAAGCCCAAGGACATATTAATTTTTTTTCCAGTATACACCTGGCGACCACTTCTTATGTCCATATAAGGTTCAGTACTTATGAGATACCGTTCGTTATGGAGTTATGGAGTACCGTTCGTCACAATCTTCAAATAAGCTTCTCTTTTACAAAACAATTATATTTAATGATATTAATCACACTGTATCTTTCAGAGTGTGACTCGTGTTACGCCCTCGTGTTCTCGGAGGTTGTGCAGCTGAGACTCATGAGGGGCAACCTCACCAACTTTGTGGACATGATGAAGCTGCAGGACAACAACACGGTCCTGGGACCCTTCAGGGACAGGCTCACCGCCACACTCAACCACATGCACAGGCTACTCACTTTTGTAAGTTACTTTTGGAGTATTTTATTTTATGTCCACAAAAAAGAGACCATCAAGGTCGCAGGGGGAGTCCCACCCGCTCTTTTTTGGGAACTCAAACTTGACAAAGAGACTATAATCATACTGCATGCGTACCCGCTAGAATAGTGCGTACCGTTTTAGTAATTGTCTTTTATGAGGATCCCCTTTCCAAAATCCTGTATCGACCCCTGTGTTCTGATGCAATCGATGTAACTAATACGGAAAAGACCACAAGTATCTGGCCTACATTGCCTTTGAATAATTGTTTTTACAAATATTGGTAATACAAATAGAAATCTAATCAAACGACCGCATTTTGAAGTTGAAATAGGTTGTTGCTTTTGCCCACATATGTCATTAAATTCTGCGTAATAAAAACCAAAAGGAACTGATTAATTTTAGCTTTGTACTACTCAAATCCTATTTCCAGCTTGCCAATGCAGACGCTGTTGAAGGTCAGGTGACCCCTGAAGTGGCCCGGATGGAGCGTTCGTTGCGCCACCTACAGGAAGTTTTGGACATTGACGTAACGTCCGCCGTCTTTGGTACCAACACCACCCTATACCATGCAGAGAACCTGCTGTCACACTGTCAACAGGTTCACCAGGAGACTGTCACTACTGTCACTGACACCCATAGTTTGCTCACAGGTATTAAGATATTGATTGTTTTTTAGTATATTTTGCTAAACATGTTTTATTCATGGAAATGCATAACATTTATAAAGGAACGGCACTAGTAGCGGTAGCATACCCTTCCCCCAAGAAAATGCTACTCCATCTTCAATGCTATATCCTTATTTGGATATCTACAATTGGTATGGCCACACTCCCTGACTGGATATGTCTACATCAATTATTTTCCAAGATGCAATGAGAACAGTGATTGCTATTCCTGAGTTGCTACTATGTCACCATATCCTCAAATAGGATTTCTTATCATTTGCATATAGGCCTAGCTGATGAAAAGAACAAATGTCAATGGATCTAATATCCAGGAAAATAGCAAGCTGAACCACTTTTTTCAAGTCGAATACATTGTAGTAATGTTAGCCACGGTAACACATTATCCGGCAAAATAATTATCTCTTAGGTCCTATCGCGGGGATGACAGCGGAAATTGAGGCTGTACTTTCGGATCTCCAGGCAGTGGAGAATTCCTTGTCCCAAGTGTCGTCGGGAGCGATGGCCGACGCTACCCGCGTTTTGGGGGTTGTCAAAGAAATAGAACAGCGAACCAACGATGCCAAGGCCACGGCTGAAACGGCTCTCGAGGTAAGAAATCACGAATCAAAAATGTTATTCCCCCATCCCACATCTATATCCAATGCTGTCCAAGGGACGAGGTCCTGACAAACCTGACAAACTGGTGGGTTGAACGGACAAGCCCCTTCAGACTGTTCATTGTCAATGACAGTTCTTGTAACTGATATTACATACTGGACATAATAAACAGAATCCTATCATGTGCGTGCTGTGTCATCCGTAATGGAAAACTACATTGTGGAATGGACTTGCAGTCTTAGCAGAGAAAGTTTGCCATCGGAGCTAGCTAATATCTACAGGAATTAACTCTTGTGTAATTGAAACTAGCACCCTATTAATTATTGGATATTAAACCTCATTAATTCAAACTCAACTAACACATTCAATCACATAATGTCATGCCTTACGTAAAACATCTAATTAATATATATCATATACTCTTATAGCATGCACAGAGTGCCAACACTATTCACCAGAACACCACCAGGCGGGTGGCCGCCTTGGAGCAGCATGTGTACCTGGTGACCGACCTGAGTCACTCTGTCACCCAGGAGGCTGATTTCCTCCAGGGTAACGTGACGTCAGTGCGGGACGAGGTGGTGGTGGCCCTACTCAACTCCACCTCCATGGAACCCCTCCCCATCGACAGCTCCGCCCTCCAGGTCCGGGCGGCACAACTCAAGCAAGAGGCAGAAACTCTGGCAACCAGCGTAAGTTGACTTACAGTCCTTACTCGGTGGAATGTAAGATAGAAATGTCAGGATTTATAAGGGAAGGTTTAATGGAATAGCGGTAGTATAGATTTTGATTGTTTAATTAGTATGTTAATTATTATCAAATAGTATGACGATATGGCAAGGCATAGTGGATAATTGATGCATACTGGTTTTTATGCAAGTACGATATCGCAATATCGTTTGGATCCTATGTAGTATCATTTCCCACATATTCTGCCAAAATGCCACTTGCCTTTAAGAATTTTAAGTGATTCTGTCCTCACATTTTGGCGATCACGTCTATTTCTAAATTATATGGTATGTATTTAGTGGTTTTTTGTTTTTTTTAAATAATTGAAATTGAAGCTCCAAAACGACACACCCGCCCTCCCTCCCACTCAAACCCTCTCCCCCCGACAAGGCTCTTCCAATTCGTTTAATTATAGAACTTACACCCTATAATATCATTATAAAAGATTGTTGAATTTCCAGTTTGCCCCCACCCCACCCCCCACCTTTTAAGCTTGATTTAAGAATATAAATAGGTTTTCAAACTTTCTTGATTACTGGAAGAAAACCAAAGCCTCATATTAATGCTAGGAATATCTAGAGTTACTGATTCCTTCATGCCTGGATGGAATTGGTTAATTTGTGCTTAACTTGCTCTTACATGGTCTCCTGATTGATGCTGATTGGTTACAGGTACCATATGGTTTGTCATATGTAATTTGCGCGTTATTGAAAGATTTATGCATTCCCTCCTTATTTCCCGTAATTCAATAAATGATAATAGAATGATTAGCAACACTGGAAGGGCGTCATCTTTTTCAGGGTACTTTCGGGCCCATCCCCACTCCCTGTCACACTGAATCTTTTGTTTTAAACATGAAAATAAGGCCTGTTTTCAGACGTGTTACACTATTCAACCTACCCACCCACGCCCTTGTGTATGACACCATTAATGGACGGCCCCCAACCGGGAGTGACACAAAGTATCGTCCTAATGTTACATGAGGCAGGACCTGTCAAGACACGAGGCCAACCAGCATTGATAATTCGTCAGATATGTCGCAATTTGTCAGTGTAACTGATCATCCCAAGTATCTTTGCATAACCACAAACATAGGAAATGATGAAATGTCTCAGGTTGATATCGGAGAATGATTGAGATCAAATCTAAAGAAATTAAACAAAATAGCTGTGGTGCCATAAAGTCTGATATGACCTACGCCCTACTAACTTGCAAATTGTGAATGTAATACCTGTGTTTCATCCGATATCACAAAATTTATTATCTACATACCAAGTATCTACATCAGACCAAAATCTGATCTTGAAAGGTTTTATCATCTGTAATGTAACATTTATTCATTTTCTTTATATTCACATCCCAGGGGCTGACTTCATGGTAAGTCTGCCCGGATGTGTGTGTCTAAAAGTGAAGAACAAGGATCCTTTTTCAGCTGAAAGGTAGTGAAATGAGTGGCACTAGGTCCACTCCCATAGGGTGTTACATGAGTATATACCACTCAGTGAGATTGCATTTTAAGGAAGTACTCCCCTTCTGTAAAAACATCAGATTCAACCATAATGCTAGGTTAACCTATGCACTAACATTGACAAGCAGATAGTAAGAAAAGGTATGAGCAGTTTCTGAGCTGTTTAAACAGTATACCACCTTTAGATTCTTGAAAGTCTTTGAATTTAACCAACCTTAGTAGGACCTGGTGCTTGTGGGTCAAATATGATGTCATTTGTCCTTTAATAAGGGTCTCCTTGGTACATATGATCTCTTCTTTAAGGGTATATCTTTCCATGGACAAAGTCCTTCCAAATGTTTTTGAAACCTGGACACACACATCCAGGCATATATATCAAGTCCCCCCCCCCCCCGGATGCACATGCCAGGCATTTCTATTTTTATATATTCTATGCTACTGATAAAGATGTGTTATGAATAGTTGGACTAAATAGTTAACTATGAATCAGTAACTGTAACTGCTATTTCTAGTGGTCATTTTGTTAAAACTATCTATTAACTCCAAAGAATAAGATATCTAGATAGTACGCCTGCAGGATTTTGTTTAATGATTCAGAAGTTAGAGAGAAGCACCTGAAGTATAATACTAAAGTATTCATTAAATCTGTCTTTGTTAAACCGGATTCTCCATAGTTCCATGTTACAGGCTGCAAATGTGGCTGCACATTGGAACGACAATCTAAAACAGCTTTTCATTTGAAACTGGAATCCGAGAGTTGCTCCATCATCAAACTAATGTAGATTATGACTTAATCCATGCAAGCTTTATGACAAAAATTAACCCCCAGTGGCGGCGTAATTTTACTAACAAATGGAACCTCATTATCTTGCCTAAAGCGTGCGATCTAGGATGCAATTATGGGCCCATTTGAACCTTTTGCAAAAAAAAGCTGTTTGTAAAGAAGTTGTTATTCTTTTTGAATTTGAAATGTATAGTAGAAACTGGACCTTTCGATTAGAAAATATAAATCAAAACAATCAAAACAATTTAGCAAAAATCGGTTGTTATTTCGTAACGCTGTGGATCAATAACTTAAAAAGAATAGAATTAGAAGAATAGACTGTAATACTTTAGATTATATCTTTACTTCCAATACTTGCGGGATGCAACACTTCTGAAGAACCAAAAATACGATCTTAGTTAGATTCAAAGGGCATTCTAATTATTTCAAAAATACAATGGTGGCCAGGCACTTCAATAAGTGTTCTACCGCCCCCACACTCAGAAAATCGGAATGACTAGAGATGTCTGCTACATCTTTCATCGGAAAGAGTCTTGGAGTCCTGTCCCTGATCCCAACTAATTAGTGATAAGGAGAACAACAGTGGGTGCATCGCCCTTGCACTATCATCCCCAAGGGTTAGAATTCATTGGATTAAACTAGTTGCTTCCGTCCTCTAGATTGTAGGAAAATATTTCTTAATCATTGAAAAAGGTCAATTGCTTGGAAAATATCTGACAATGTTAGATATTGATCGCCAGCGATCGCTTTTTCCACACAAATTTCAGTCGCATTGCTCAACGGGTTCGGCCCTGGAGTCTGCGTCTCATCCGCCAAACCAATAAGGACACTCAAATGGAAATGATAATTCTACATTTTATCAGCTACACTCATTGTTTTTCTGTTATGGTTTCAGGCCAGTATTGCTGAGCGTAACGTCGAATCGGGGGAGGTAACCATTATCCACGACGTAGAGGACGCTAAGAAAGTCACAGCCAGTCTGAGCATGCGCACTGGGCAGCTCCGGACCGAGGCTGAGTCTTTGCTCACTAGGGGAAGCTCTGCCCACCAGAGGGGGCTACAGGCAAAGGTCAACGAGACCAATGTGTTTGATGACGCCAACAACATGCTAGACGTCATGAACAACTTCAACAAAAGGGCCACAGGTAATAGTCTTTTCTCCAGTAAATCTATTGTGTGGAACTGTAACATTGCCATGTTCAAAGTATTTATACTCCTGCCGGCCCATGCACCTATTGTTTTTCACAGTATAGGTTTCTGGCCGTAACCGATGATTTTGCCCATCACGTAACCCCCAGCATAGGTTTATTTGATAAACCTACGGAAGTTATGTGGTAACCTCCGGAGGTTATGTGGTAACCTTCGGAGGTTATGTGGTAAACCTCCGGAGGTTATGTGTTATAAATACCTTTGGACGTAATTTAAGAAATTGCAACAACAATATCGAGCTCTGTGTCCAATTTCGAGTTTTTGTTCAATTTGCCATTTGCAATGTGTAGTTCTGAATCCTATACCTTCAGATGTATAGTCTAAGGGCATATGAAACATGGTATTATCATCACGCTTATGTGACACCTCGAGTTAAGGCATTTTTTGTTATATCATTTCTGTAAATCCAGTATAATATTTTGCATTGTTTGTTTACATTGGGGACTTTTAATTGCTTATAGTGCGACGCAAATACAGATCTAATGACCCGACGCACAGTATAATACTGGGAAAATGCATTTTAGTATGCCTATGCGCATTTGGACCATCATAGTAATATTCGCAACAGCCTATGTGTTTTATTCGCATTGGGATTCACGTTAGTAAAATCAACGCGAATAATTTGCCCTGGACAACTTGTGCCCACGTGGATATATGAAACTTTGAATTATAATATAGCATTCTTGCAGAACTGTCCTGGTAAGAATGAGATGAATAATTTGCTTTGATTTGATTGAGAACAAAGTATTAATTCAAATGCGTTTTGCGACGTTGTTTCCGTTGGTTGGACGCTATGCTAACGCGTAGTGTACTACAACCTTTAATGTCTTTTAAGCTTTCACAAAAGGCGTACCAAAGAGCATTTAGATTAATAATGCAAACACTTTACATCGACATGAAGGTCAACAGTTTGTGTATTGCATATTGCTTCTGTACCCTTATATATTAAGGAATCACGAATAGCGGGTAACGGATTCGATAGTCTGCTCCGCCTAGCACTATCACACCAAGTGTCAGTTACTTACACTTAGAAGTTGCTTTTGGGCCACTTCCACGAAATATTCATAATCATGACACTTTGGTAGTTCTACACTTTAACAGATGTCAAGATAATCCGGGTTTAATCCAGGGCTTTAGTATTCTAGATTTATCCTTCACCAGAGTCCCATTCGAATCAAGCACAGCACAATAAGAAAGACGTTGGATGCAATGGTTATCATCCATAGTCCTCCCTGGTTTGAATCTAATTTCGTTATTTTCATCTCAATAAGTGTTTCTTCCAGGATCGAAAACTATTAGATATACAAATTACATTTAGCTAAAAAGGTGGTTGATAAAAACGTAAGTCAAAGTCTTTGAACCCATTTTAAAACAATGGTATATCGGTAACTACTCAATAAGAATTCTCGCCATGGCATAGCCTACTGGTAAGTGAAATAGACGTTTATGGAAGAAAATGGCCTTTTGACATAAAGCAAGGACTAGTACAAACATTTATTTTAAGATCGCTAACAGCGGATCGGCTATACGCAACGTCGTATATGTATATATGCAACGTCATTTAGCATAAAGATGGCGTGTACCTTACGCACGATTTAGAGGGGAGGCGAAGTAGTATCCTTACAATACAATGGTGTGCAACAGAAAAATATATACAGGTGGCAGTGTTCCCTATACCTTTAAGCCAATATGTATAGCTTGACTTATGTAGGCGACAAGCTTCAAATTCCCATTTGTATATGCTACTAATAAGTCTACTAATACTTTATAGCATATAGTGTATACACGACGCCGTCTGATGTATAACACGTACGGCACATGCGACAAGCAACAAATTCCCATTTCGGTGTACTACTGGAACCATCTCTACTTTCATTTTCATATACTACTATCATGTCGCGTAGATAGTGGAACCTATTGAGGCGACGTCGTGCATATAGGCACTGCCGTGCATGGCGTATTGAATCTGCCATAGTTTTAAAAGCATGTGCTAGCATTAATATAATGAAGTGGACAAAATAAAAAAAACAACTTTAACTTACCATATATACAGCTGTATATATATATATATATATATATATATATATACATATATACATATATATATATATACATATATACATATATATATGTGTGTGTGTGTGTGTGTGTGTGTGTGTGTGTGTGTGTGTGTGTACACGGTAAGCTAATCAATAGTAATTGTGTATAATGTAGTCTGTAATGACCAATTGTAAAAGTAAACGTTATGTTTTCAGATGTGGAACTGCAGGCCAACACGTCACTGTCCCTTGTAGAACAAATCAAAGGGTTGAGTGAGGCTTCCATTCAGTCGTCTTTGGAATTCCAAAGAACCCTGTCTCTGACTTCCGCTTCCGCCCAGGCCGCCATTGATACTGCCAACAGCAGCCACCAGATGGCAGCACAACAACTGGAAGTGAGTCCTAAAATGTTAATCTTTGTTTCTTGGTCTTTATTTCAAGACCAATCAAATGTTAGAGAGGTTATATTCCACTGTATGTAATTGTTGTTGTGATTTGCTGCTAATGTATTATCACAACTGGCCATACATAGTTGTAGGCATTGCCGCGGCCGTTTACTAACATTTTGGTACAAATGTCATTGAGATCACCATCCTGTCCTTTCTGGTGGCATTTCATTATTATGACGTCGCAACTGACCCACTGATTCTAATTCCTACCCCCTTATACCTCTACCCCCCTCCCCCGCCCTGCATCCCCAAAGTCCGGCCACTCAGTGTACATCTGTACTGTGACCCCATGGCCAAGTCTCGTTAATTTCCAGGGGCGGGGGGATTAAACTTGACAGACAAGAAAAACATTGCGCCCATGCGAATGAACCTGCAACGGTTTGGCACTTAGCGTGCATGTATTCAGACCCCCCACCCTTGCCTTGAATCAGATCATTATATTTCGGTTGTTTCTGTAAGCACTATCCCTTTGATTAATGCAGTGCCGACCTTTTTCTTACTGGGGTAAGAGGTTTTTCCTTCCTGCTCTCCTCTCAATTCTTACCCCCTGCATATATATGCGTGTGTATATACACATGATAATGTGTAGGTGTGTGTTATAAACTTTTTCACGGCAATACACTTTTCTACGTGCAGTTTCAAAACAGCTTAAACAAAGAAATCTAGGGAAAGAAAGATGTAGGGGGACAGCAAGCTCGAACTACACTGCTATAAGGCCCATTCCAATTTACATTCTGATTGAAATAGTATCACATTTGTTCCAAGGTTTTCATTTGTTTCCAACCTGGTTCCGGCTAAAAGCAATCTGTTCATCCTGATGGGATAGATCGGAACCCCTACGTGCTGGATACATGCATCTCCGATATGGGATAATTAAATACGACCTTCTGATGATGTTAAAAAGAAAGAAGAAACAAGTACAGGAAGATAGTTATTAGAAAAACGATACCCGCCTACATTTTCTCATAAATTGTCTCATAAAGTCGGGTAACGGTCAAAAGGCCAATTACAAACAATATCCCAACCTGAAAATATATCTATAGATAATTGGGTGAAAAAATCCCCTGATAAAGCAAAGAGTAATTCGATCCCAAATAATTTGATAATATAACGATGTGAGATTTACCGATATTTTCTGACGATGAGGGTTCCGCTATAGATCTTGTTTCTTGATACTTTCTTCAAATAAATCCGTTGAGTTAGACATGTGTTATTTCCGCCCTATATTACTACAAAAGACTGGAAAAAACCACTAAATTGAAGGTTCTAGATTAAAGAGAAATTTCATATTCATGGAAAATACAAGATTAATTTTTATAATGGCTTTACAATGTATAGTTTTGGTAAAAATCAGTGTAATCCGGTTTCTGTGATTAGCTAATTCTGGACCATCATTTGCCATAATTATAGGCATCTGCTCAATTAACCTTTGGTCGATCATCATAAGATTCAGTCCTTTTATCTGTAAAATGGCCATGGATTCATGTTTAATTCAAGTGGAATAGATGGTATGATGATAATTCTGCTAGTATAGTTTTGTATATCAATTGAATATCTAGATCAACCTAAGTCTGGAATAAAGATTATCTAGGCTTAATACCATATCAAAACAATCCCCCTTGGAACTTAGCGCAGATAATTATTCCTTTGAAATAACCCCTTAGGCATGCATTTCGGGTTTAACCTTCTAGGACATTATTTTAGATCCCTCACGGCATAGCGCCATTGCTATGCAATGCCAACCCTTTCAATGGATTTCCTTAGCCAATTTTCTGGCATACTCTGAAAACCAGAACTCTTATATTACTCTTTATGACTAAAATAAAGGGTCTATAGTACATTTTGTTAATCACTCTTTAAACGTACCCTTCTTACAAATGGTCTCTTACCGTGGTTTTTATTTCCAGGTATACAAGCCTGTATACGAGGAGGCCATGTCCATTGAAGGGTCGGCAGCCCCCCTGCTGAATGACATCGAGCAGGTGGCTGCTCAGGTTCACACGGCCACCCAGGAGGACATCGAGCCCTCCAGGATCACCTGTACCGGCCTGGAGTCTCAGGTAAAAGGGCAGATTGGGTCTCTTATTCTTGAGAAGTGTCTCATGAGTGTCCTAGTACTTAAAGGTTGAACCTAAATTCGTTACAGGGGAAATCGTATACCAAATCTCATCACTACTAATATGAACCCCTATCCGTATACCTGTACCTTCCACGGTGAACTCAACATTTAGGTTGTAGTAATTACACCAAATCCAGATCCCCTCTCCCCCGCAAATACCATTGACGCTATGGGTTAGGCAAAAAACTTACCAATTGCAATTAAACAATATTTGCCAGGGAAAAAAACTGAAAAAAGCTCACATATCCATATTTCCAGGTTGCTGCAGTTGAAACGCGCACAGAAACAGGCCGACAGAAAGCGGAAACAGTCGCCCAAAACGTGGCCAGCACCAAGGGTCGTCTGGACGCCATCCTGGACGACCTTCAGAACATCCGGGAACTTGACCTAGGCGCCGTGGACTCCCTCCAGCGGCGAGTTCGAGAAGCTCGGGCAGATTTCGATCAGAAACATTTGACAGACGCGCTGAGAATACTAAGAGAAGCGTCCGAAGAACAGAAGATGTGGATTGAAGAACTTAAGAAACGGAGAGATGATGCAGCGCGTTCTGTAAGGAGGATTCGTGATGTCCAACAGCAATTAAGACCTTAAAAATAGTGTTATTACTGTTCAATATGTAGGCATGTTTTTTTATGAAATAATTCTTGGAATCCTGACATGTGTCAATTACCTCAAAGCTTAAATATAAATATCAAATTTTACATAGGCCCTTTTCATGAATTCGTGATATAACATAATTATATGGATTATTTGTAGGCCATTACATGGCATTTTGACAGCAATTATCCACGCATATTACTTAATTATCTTCAAAAGAGGGACAATGGATGTTTATTTAATAGTCAAGGACTACTTTCCTAACTACAAGATTGCCTAAAACTGCCAGTCTCCTCGATGATATTGCAAAGCATGATGTAAAACGTTTCTTTGGTTTCATGCAATTCAAATCCAATCAAACTAGGCTACATGAATGGCAGAATTTTATGAAAACGTATATATATATATATATATATATATATATATATATATATATATATATATGCATTCCTAACCCATTACTTGATGTTTCCTGTGGCACGCCTATCTGTGTATCACAATCCATGTTTGATGGATAAGAATACTTTCAAATGTTTGAGATTGTTTTCATTTGAACAACAGCTCGAATACATTCTGGGAAACACCCCAAGTGATCAAGTTATAAGTTATATCCACAGAATCATGAGGCCAGTAATATAATGTTTTTGCAGAACATATCCAATTTGATAGAAATGATTCGTTATAAATCTTGAGTTCATTAAAACAACAATTTGTTAGATTTTTGTGTGTCCCATAAATATAGGATTTTCCAGCAAATACATGTGTAAGTGACTTAAGCATTTTAATGATGCACTACTAAAGAAAGAGTGACACTCAGTTGGAGTATGTATCATGTACATATGTATCATGTTACTACCCCTGCCATTGATGGGCCGGCCCTGGGTTGAGTACGATGTTCCCTTGCCTCACAATGAGTTGAGTGAAATGTACATGTTTGACTTGGGTGCTATGTACTTTTCCTTGATGGATTCTGACCATATGGCCACACGTAGACTAATAATTGAATCGCTGGTCAAATTGAGTTACATCATTATGGTAATGTATAATTGGACTTTGTTGCCATAATATCTAAAGAAATGAAGATAAATTAATAAGTAACCCAAAGTTATTTATACACAGGAAACCCATCAGAGAAAAAGTCAAACAATGCACATAGTCCGAATTGGACATATTTGATTGGTTGAGGGAAATCCAATGAAAGCTATGTATTCATTAATTTTCTTGATGTAAATAAGTAAGAACAGTTTTGATAATATTGGTACTAATCAAAAGCTCAAGCCAACCCTATCGAATGTTGAGCATCCTGTCCTTATGGTGACATATGTTTAGTATGTACATATATATTTCATTTCTGAGAGGAAGGTCGCGGTATAAGAGGTGTTGATTGTTTTTAATATGATATTATTGTTCTCAAGTGAGTGGGCATATGCTTATAAATATTTGTTTTGTAATGCGTCATTAACTGAATGGAAGATACTCCGATGGCGCTAAAATCATAATTGTGTATGTTGATCGTTATTGCAATAAACTATTTTGATAAATTGATTCTTGAAATGAGCCATATAATTTTGTCTATATATGCCATTTACTTCTGTGGTGAGCAGGTGGATTTAAATCTATAAATCGTTATTATTGAAATAAGTAGTGCCTTAAACCTAGAACCGAGAGGGTATGTAGGATTACGAACATTAACAGTCCTGCGTACTTCACATTTATCATGTATCTTTGATGAATTCCTTATAATAGATTTTGAAGCAGCCCTTCATGTGTGTATCAAAATTGTGTATCTTTTTCTCAATGACATATTTATAGTTTGTTTTGAAAACCAAACCAACCCTCTGAAGGGTTGAACAGGCTATTCGGTATTTTGTGCTATAGAACTTGAGGATGGTATTAATAGCATCGAGAATGGATCGATGCTATAAACTTACATACCTCCCCCATGAAAACTCAATACGGGCTATGAGGGTCTCAACCCAGAGATCCAGAAGGGCCGGATCCACATTGTTTCTGGCCGGAACTAGTTCGTGACGCCACGTTTAAAGCATTACGATTGGATTACCTTCAATGCAAACTGATCCTAAAATAACCGTATGTGTACTTTTTGGTCATTACGAACATATTCAATCATAAAATTTTCTTACTATAAAACGTGGAAAACCACAAGAAATACTCAAGAAGGTATAGCCCGGAATAGAAACTAGCAAAGATGAACTAATGAAACGATCAACAGCTCCCAAGGCTGCGGGTCTTGGCGATAAAGAGCGACCTTGTGTATGATTTTCACCACATCATTCTCTATCAACAGCTGCCTGACGATAGACAGCTGTCAAGAGGCACTGATTACAATCATGTATCCATGTCCTATACAATACCTACAATCACCTAACCATGTCCTACCATTCACAATCACGTAACCATGTCCTACCTTTTTCAGCCCATGTAACCATGTCCTTCCTTTATTATTAGGGGGTAGCACTTCAGGCCTGTAGCCAGGGGGGTTTATTGTTTTATGTAAAATATGACACTAAAACCAAAAAGAAATATGTATTTAGCCCTTTTATTCAACCCCCTCCCCTCCCCCAGGAAAAAACTACTAGTCAAATAACGAACCACCCTCTGAGAAAAACCAGCTACATGCCTGCGCTTGTCCATTACCATATTGCATAAACTGTAAAAACATTCTCGATCAGGACCTAGGGCAGTTATCAAAATGTGTAGTGAGTACAAGGCCAATTGCTTGAAGAGAAAATGCCACTATTCCACAATCTGGAAGACAGATATATATAGACATCGATTTTCCTATTGTACAGGATTGATTGGTCATATTATATCACCTAAATTCCTTGATGGTATGAGCAAATATTATGTATCATTGATCGCAGACATTTTTCTTCTGATACAATACCATGTGTTAAAGGCATGTCAGTATGATGTAACGTATGCCGATTTGGAGCCAATTATAGCAGCAGGTGAGCTCATAGCCCAGGGGGTGACTTCGTGCTAAGTCTGCCCGGACGTGTGTGTCTAAAAGGGAAGGACAAGGGTCCCTTTTCAGCTCAAATGGAGTGAAATGAATGGTACTACTTCCACTCCCAAAGGGTGTCAAATGAGCATATGCCAGTCAGTAAGGGTGCATTTTGGAGAAGTACTCCCCTTCTGTAAGGGCATCAGATTAAACCATAATGCTAGGTTGACCCATTAACATTAAAAAGTGGATTGTGAGAAAAGGTATGAGCTGTTTCTGACCCGTTCAAGTAGTGTAGCACCTTTAGATGCTTGAAGGTCTTTGAATTGAACCAAACTGAGTAGGAACTGGCACTTATGGGTCAAATAAGATTTCATTTGTCCTTCCATAAGGGTCTCCTTGGTGTATATGATCCCTTCTTTAAGGGTATGTTCTTTCATGGCCAAAATCCTCCACGTCTGACCGGGACACACAATTCCAGGCAAATATATTTCAATCCCCCCCCCTTCGGGTCTAAAAGACATACAGATTCAATCTGTTGGTTGACTTTGTAAAGATGTCTGAATGGGTAATCGGGCTTAAGGCCAAAAGGAAAAAGACACGCTCAAGTCCCCGCACAGGAATCTTAACTTAAGAATAATCTCAAATAATATATAGGTGCTTGTCTCTATACCAAACAGTGACTAGGAAATCGGTATAATATAACTGTAAAAAACAGACTGTTTAAATTGAATTAGTATTTCATAACTCAATTGATAATGCTTTAACCGCAGTGATATCATTGAATACCTTAGATATAGCCAAATTCATTTGGAGGAACATATCTTTAATAAAACATTAAAAGGTTGGAAGCTACATCGAACCCAACTCTGGTTGTTGTTGACTTGTATTTATTAGAGTAGACATAGGTTAAGGCGATTCAACTAGTTTCGGCGTTTCACTGCCTTCATCAGGAATAGAATGATACCTCAAAATCAGTTAGGTATATCAATAATTAACGGTGTTGATTAACAGTGTGGAATTTTCACCCTTTAAAAATCAACAGGGTAGATTAACAGCGTTAAACATTAGAAGAAGTCAAACGTAGTTTTTTATACTAGTGTGGAATTTTTACCCTTTAAAAATCAACAGGGTAGATTAACAGCGTTAAACATTAGAAGAAGTCAAACGTAGTTTTTTATAAAGCATTATCAATAAAACATGTATTATGTGGGTCTTTTATCAAATTCGCACTGTCCGTCAGATCTCCAGTGTTTTTCTGTTATCCTTTCTTTTAGAGGACTGGTGCAATGCTTGATTAGTTATGATGAGGATACCACGAAATCCTTCGACAATACGGCTAATAATGACACTCGTATTTAGTACATTGGGCAACGCTATCATGTTTACTGCTTCAGGAGAACCCTGTTAACTTGGTGGCAACAATAGAAAAAAGTATACTCCTGTCTCGACATAGGGAGGAGACTTCATATGATAACATACTCCGCTCTTTTGTCAGGAACTAATGATGAGAATATAAAAGAATACCTAAGTGTATTTATTTCTTCAACCAGATATAATAAGGTTTTTTAGTCCAACGGATACATTCTTTGAACCATTATGATATGTGAATTCATTTTTCGGAGATGTCTGAAGTAAATGAGAAAAATAAGCATGTTGTTATCACCTGGCAGTATGTTATTTTAGGTTGAGGGGCTCTTGTTAAACAAAAGGTCGACAATGGCACCATATGACAAAAATGTTGCAAGCCAGTGCCTTTTTGCGACCTAATACCCCTCAAGACACAAAATGACAAAAAGAATCTGGGTGAAAACACAAATTCGGGAAAAACACTAAATTAATAACACATTCGTACTTTACAAATTGATATCAGTGATGATATTTGGCGACTAATAATGGTGTTAGGTGCCAAACAGCGGTAAATAAAGTGACCAAATCAATGTCCCAGAACAAGGTCAGTGCCTCTCTCCCTCCTTGGATACCCTGCGATATGTCCTTAAGATGAGAACACTAGAGCCTCCATTATCCCAATGTAACGGATACGTTTGTTTACATGAGCTTCTTGAAATCCCTCCCCCCCCCCCCCCCCCCCCATGAATCTTGTACCTTACCACATTCTATTCGGAAGGCGTGGGCCCGAAAAACACGTTTGAACCTATATGTGTACTTTCTATGTTCAATTGATTACAAGGACTGGTCCTTCATAATAGTAAAGGCTATATTCTACTATAATATGGTATTTGCTTGTGGCACTATGAAAAAATGCCAACAAACGGCCGCAAACTTGTTTGTGGTAGGCTGCCGCAGGGTGGAATATGGGTGTTTGCGGTGGCTACTTGCGGTGTCTGCTTGCTGTGGCGGCCATTTTATATAGAATTTCTAAGGTTTGCTTGCGGTACCAGATACCAACATGATGGTATCAAAACCGCAAATTGCTTACTAGTGGCACCCACAAATAGCGACCGCAAATGCAACCAATGCATAGTGGAAATGGACTTAAAAGCCATATTCCACTATGCGGTAGGTTGCATTTGCAACCACTATTTTCAGGTACGGCAAGCAATACCAACATGTTGGTATCTGGCGCGCAAGCAAACCTTAGAAAACCTATATAAGTTAGTAGGTGAATATAGCCTAAAGGCTGTATTCCACAATGCGCTCCTGTCACTTGTGTCGTCAGCTTGCATCCAGGCAACCTAGCAATGCAAGTGAAATGTGACGCAAGGGATGAACGCAACTTGGGTGCAACACAAGGTATATTCCACGATGCGTTGTACTTGCGTTCATGGAATGCAAATGTAATGCTATATTCCATGATGCGTTCAGTGGCACTTGCATTGCCTCTAATTAGGAAACGCATCTGCAATGCAAGTAAACCTGCGCTTCCTACTTGCAGGGAACGCAAGTGCCAATGAACGAATCTTGGAATGTAGCCTTCAAATCAGGAAGATATTGCACGCAGTCAAATTAAAAAATAACTAGATACTGCATAGGAAGAATAAAGGCCATGACACATACACCGACCCGACCCGACCGTAAAGTCGGGTAGGGATGAGCTGGTGTATATGCCATAGGCTTAAGACTATTCAGTTGACATTATTCCCAACAGGTCAGTCGGGTTGGAAATCGTGAGATGTTCCAGATGTTTAAGGTTTTACCATTATTTCTGTAAAACATTTTTCCGGGATAGAAATGCTAGGCAGCTTGGAATTGTCCTCAATTACATTCAATATAATTTCCAGGAAAGCATACACACACTTGCATTACATCCATCCAATTGATCATCATCTACTTACTGCAATATAGAAATAATATCAAAGAACTCAGATGGTCACTGTATGTGGCATGCCACATGACCTTGGTGTATGTGTTCCGGCCTTAACGGATCCCGGATTCTGTGGTATCATGTAGGAAATCCAAGAGAATCTGGTGCAGCATGTTTCCGTTTGCTTCATTTTGCATTTAATATGGAATGGATTTATGTTCACCATACCTTATAAGTTATAAGGTATCACCGGCCTTGATTCTGACTAAGCGTAAACAAGTTTACATGATGTGGAAAACTAGTTTACATTTGGGTAGCGGCCACTCTTAGGTTATCGCATAAGGCTGGATTCTGGTAAACCTCATCTTAAATGCTGTCCCATAATGCTTTCTTAGAGGCTTCGGTCTTCTTCCACATTTTTATTATCAAGGTCAACCCCTAGTTCTTGGACCTATTGTAATAATTGTGCTAAAATTGACCGATTGTTCTGGTAGTAAATTAAATAATTCAATTCAATTACATGATTACGCTATCATTGTAAGTGTGTTATCAGCTGATTATGTAATTGTATATGTAACCTTCTATTGTTGTGATACGGGGAAAATACGCCGTGTATGGTAGTTGATCTAAAGAATAATTATGACAAATTATTGATAATTTACTGTTCGTGGACCATCATCTAGGCCCTATCCAATTAATGTACTAAAATAATGCCATTACATAGAAAGCAAAATTAATGCATCCAGCTACTCAATGACGGAAAATAATTGTTAGTCATTTAATTTAATGATTCTATTGTTATATGGCGATATGTTATTGACTACTAAAACTCTTAAGGATAGACAACAAGGGATGAAGGATGTTTTGCTCGAGTCAAATCTGCGCATCCAAAGTATCACAATTTTGTGGTTTAGTATTAACTAGTTTTCATATGGTTGTTATATATCTATGACATAAATCATTTTGAATTAAATGGAAGGGCACCTACGTATGGGTACCTAGAAATGGGAAAAAGATTTTGAATCACTTTTATCTAACAAAGCAACCTATCTCAATAACGCTTGTGATGACATTTCAAAGGATGTACTCGATAATTTGGGAGACCACGTTTGTCTCAGTTTTTGAGTGGCCCTCTGCGAAGGACGCACGTACACTGAAGAAATTCACCCACCCCTTGGGCTAAAATACACGAGAGATTTGTAAATTTTCTACATTATAAAAAGGGCTTACCCCATCTCCTCTTCATGCCTATAGGCTTATATTATATAGGCCTATAGGTCTTTTTCGTGGAAGGACCCTTAAGACCCATACCCACCACGACAATGGTGAGAGGGCCGACCCAGCCAGCCGTCGGCAATCGGCCGTGGGCGTTAGATTATCAAATTTGTTAACACTTTAGTATTCTTTCAATTAAGGCAAGATTTACTATGAAATCTTGGCAGAATCGTAACAGAATTCTAGGTATGATTTCAAATGAGGTCTCTACCGATTTTGTCATGTTCGATACTGATTCTGTCATAATCCTTATCATAATAATTTTATGGGCTTATTATTCCTCGACATAACAGAGGCATTGTCTTAAGTATGAAGGAAATAATTATTATCTCCTCAGCGGCATGTGTATTAAGTGGGATTGGTCAAGGAAGTATACTTGGTCCTTGGATATATATCTTTTAAATAAAATCTAATGATGTAATAGAACAATTGTCCTTTGTGAAAGAATCAGTATGTTTGTAGACAATTGTGTGTTGTACCTTTCTGGGAATAATTGGCATATATAACGTCCATCGAAAGATTCAGTCAGATATATATGAATAATGTTGGTATATGGGGGCATCGAAATAAATTACAGTTAATTGTCACGAATCAATCTGGATTGCAAGCAATAGCATTTGTGAGGTCTTACGCGTATTTTAGAAGTACCTTAATTTGGATTGTAAAATTACTCTACACCCATTGCTTCATAATATTGTGACGTTCCTCGGTAGTCCGGGGTTTCCGATTTCTACAGCTGCTCAGCAAAGGGATGTGGGGGTTATTTTGGTTCTCAGTCGGGCAAGGAGTCTGAGCAGGAAGCCAAGATGTAAGATCAAGAGTTGTGCCTTGCGCACGAGGGGGTATGAGCGGGTCGAGCAGGAAATCGGTATTTAGTGATGGGGGGGAGGGGAATGTCTCGGTCAGCCGGAACCGAGGTATTTCGGACATCGGGACCAGGGGACCGGGGCTTCTGTTAACAGGCGGAAGACACGTAGGATGGAAAAGATGGGGATGGATTTGGTGATCCTTGGCAGTAGATGCCCTTTCTCGTGTCTCTCGAGTGTGCCAGCTCTTCGATGTGTCAGGAGTATCGGGCCAACGCTCACCTAAAGGGTGGTAGCGTGGGGCTGAGCTGGTCGCGCTTTCGCACTCCCAGTTACTGGGGGGCTGCTCACTATCTTGAGTTTCCGGACCTGTCCAGTCTTCCGGCTTCGTACTGCCACTCATGCTGTTTCAGGCCTTTAGGCCATGTTTCGGTCCTTCGGGTCTTCGGACCCCTTTCTACTTCTTAATCTATTTTCTATGAACTTCTACTAATATTATCTCGCGTTTGTAGTGTTACCTAGTTAGTTTCCAACCATCTCATCGACTTAGACCCCATTCAGGGTGTTACCAGAGAAAGAAGACACATGTGGACACAAGGAGTACCAAGATGGAACTGTTTATTTTGGGCCTCACCGCCCCTTTTTATTGTCTACTGCTCAGCCCTGATTGGCCATTAGAGGTCACGTGGTCATTATGATGTCATATCCGGTTTACAACACTTTCGGGCTTCGGGTTTCCCGGGTTTCGGGTTTCGGTACCTTAAAAATACACTTTTACTTTACATCATTCTATTTGCTTTCAATACCGACGCTGACATACTGATGAATGGACATTCATCACAATATCATGAAACAGGTGAACTACACATGTAGAGTCTTCTCTTTGACCAAGATGAGGGGATATTTCACTAAAGCGGTAGCACTTATAGTGTATAAGCAAATTATAATTATTGCCATCGTTTGATACGCAGTAACATAAGTTACAGATAATAGAGAATAAAGCTCTGATAATATGTAACAACCTCTATGTTTGATATCTCATTCTTTGCGCAATGAAGAAGAGCCTACTGTGTAACATGTTCCCTCTTCAGTTGTAGCAATGATAACATGTAATAACATCGGGATATCATGCTGTTTTTGCCTATAGATTACTGTCAATAATCCCAATATTATTAACTTACAAAGAAATAAAAATCAACGCCAGCACACATAGAACTCAGTTATGGCAAGAAGCATGCTTTGTCCAACACAACTACTATAACGGCAGGGAATTATTGGACTGAACAATCAAACGAGAAAAGGGGATTTCCTTTCACATGCGAATCAAGGGAGAGGGAAGGAAGAACATACGCATTCGGTACACAGATTTTCAGCTCCTGTATCTATCAAGAAAGTGTCTATTGGTGTGATACATTTAGGATACTAGGAAAATGGTCATAAACATATTTAATCAGGCCAACTTATGTCTACGACGGTCGCTCACAATACTATTTCTCTCGATTTTTTTTTAGAAATGTTATAATCAATTATCTGGGAGTCATAATGTTACTTAGTGTGTGTGTTCTTTCCTGAAACTGTTTCATAAAATCCCTTAATGAGGCACCGATACTGCCTGTGCGCATGCCCGCGGTGCGACTGTGTGGGTGGGAGTGGACGGTGAAGACTTTTGTGTCTTCGTTTCCATAACGGCAAGCACTCATACTCTCACTCTCATCCCTTCCTCATCATATCATTCCATTACCTCGAGCAAAACCACTCGCACACCACTCGCATCTACAACCAAAGCACATAGTTAAACTTTTGATACCAACCTTTTCTAAGAATAGCAATCCCTGCCTTGGCGTTTGGTAACCTTTTCATGGGTTTTGGAACACTTTTCGCCAGAATTAGTATTTAGCGACGCAGGGAAAAGGTCAGTTTATTTCTCCGAAGTAGATAGTTGCATATATGCAAAGTAGCAGGGGTACATATCTGAACGACGGCAGAAGAAAATAACACACCATTCAGCTCAAGCCAAAGCAGGCAAACCTAACAGGACAGAAAATGGTTCCTCAAGCCTTCACCACTTTCGTCATGCTTGGATGCTCGTTGCTGGTTGCCGCAGTTCCCCTGGAGGCATCGTCGGACGGTGGAGATGAGGCAGTGGACCAGGGGTTAGAGCAGCTCTGGCGACCCTTGGACCTGGGAGATGCTCGGCCCGATAGCGAGCTGAGTGAGCAGCTCATCTCGGAACGGGATCTAGTAGACGCGGGGAAGAGGAGCGGTGTAGTCCGCACAATGAACCCTTTCCATCGGGTGAGTACACACACTTGTATTTCCTATATTCCACTGGGCATTTGGTTATCTATTACTTTTTCCAGTAACATAGCAGCGGACCATGTATCTTTTATAACCTATCATTTGAATTTCAAAACTCCTCCTTTTGATACGTAACATGTCTATCAGCAAAGGTTTTCCTACTGGTGGGGTTCAAATTGGCTAGCGGAATGCAGCACAATTTCTAATCAATCAGTTTTCCACCCTAGATCCCCACGCTGTTCCCATTTCCTAAATAATTAGTCAAACTCTGTATCTGCTATGCTTCAAAGGCTGCAGCTGGTTTTTCTAACTATATAATAGCATATTACACTGTATTTACTGCCAGGCTTGAAGCGATTTGATCAGAATCTGACAATAATAGCACTAATGACACTAATACATATTGGTATTAATACTTATTTAGAAGCCTGCCCACGTTGAACTGGCTATACACTCAACGTCGTGTATGCAATATTGTTTATACTAGAGATAGTTTATACATGACGTTGCCTGTTTAAGGATAGACAACTGTTGATAAGGGGTGTTTTGCACTGGTAGCCATATTCTGTTTGCTATTCCCATGAACCATATCCCATTTACTATTGTTATACATCATTAAATAGCCATGAGAAAAATCTGTCTATTGATATGTATCATATGAATATGGTAGGAAGGAAGCCCATACAATGAAGTTTGGAATTTGAAAAAATAATTTTTGACTAATATTTTTTGAACAAGGATATCTCAGTGAATGATGCAAATATAGACTTGAAATTTTGAAGAGATGTGTGCATGATAGTCATTCAGAGGGAACCGTGTCTCAGATTTTTGAATTAGGTCTTAGCTTATGTTTTATGAAGTCAAGAAATTTAGGTTGCAAAAAATGTCAGAATTCTTCCCATTTTTTGACATAAAATGAAAACTAAGGCCTAAATAAAAAAAATGGGAGACACTGTTCTCTCCACGGGGATGTTCTGAGCATGTACACGAAATCTTAAACCTGCACCTTTGATATTCAGGGAGATATTCATGTTAAAAAAATATAAGTAAAAAATATCTTTTTATTTCACCATACCTTTAATCTAATAAGTTAACTTATATCAACAGATAGAGAGAATTCTGTGCTTTCATTTGATGCATTGCATTTTAAAATCGGATTGATAGTTATTGAGATATCACATTTTTTGTAAATCGGCTGTTATCAACAGTTGTTTATCCTTAAGATTGCCTACACATTCGAAAGGATTCAAAGTTATTTTTTCATATACTACTAGGTTGTCCATTTAAGTGAAATGGCGGGTATAGCTTGACTTGAGCACGTGAAATGCTTCAAATTCCCATGTCTATATATACTTCTCACGCCATTATGAATTGTCACGTATATAATTAAATCAATTTAGGCAATATTGTCCAATAAATGGTGGAGCCAATTGAGGCGACGTAGCGTAAATATAGGCAGCGCCTGCGATATTGGTTGGTAAATAGGGAAGCCTGTCTAGTCGCACATATAAGAAACGTCGCAACTTATTTCTGTATACTGTTAATGGAACAATAAATTAATTAATTATCGCTCATACAGAAAACCATATGCACACGACACGGCTTGTTTCAAATACCCATTTCAATATACTACTTACATGTCACGTGTATCATAGAACCAACCCACACCGCAATATCACCTAGGCCTATATTGTGAAACGAATTTGGGCGACATCGCATAATTATAATAAACCTTGCATCTCCACGTAGCTTGCTTTTAAAGTGTTTTTTGGCATGTTTGACGATCCGGTTTATATCAGTTCCTAACCCATGTGCATATTCTTTGCATAGAATTATAGTACCGATAGTACATGTATTTTGATGTTCCGCACGATTTGTCATTCACTCAAGAACCAGTAATCATTTTGTCATTCATCCATAACTGTAAAATCTTAAGCCACAACTGATACTACCGAACAATATACTATCACAACAACAAGTGCTAGCCCTCCCTCATAATTATACTGCCAGTTAAGGGACATATTGATACTTAGTGATACAGATATAATACGTGCGACGCTCATTCCAAATATAACAAAGAGCAAGCAGGTTTGATATGGCCAGCAAGGCCAGATTCCAATACAATATTTCAGGCAAAAGGCTCTTTGGTCCTACAAAGAGCTGAATCAAACACAATCAAAGTTGCATCAGGTTAGTGAAGTTTGCTGTGGCCTAAATTAGTTTGTCAGGGGTTGACAACAGTTGGTTTGGGGTGGTTGCCATAGTCGCAGTGATGTGTCGGTTATCATTAATTTTCATACAAAATCCCCAATAGAAACACTATTTATCATTGAAGAGATTTTATAAACTGTAATTATTGATGTAAACTATAAAATATGAGTGGACGGACAGCAATATGCAAAAGTCCGTTTTTGAAGAGGCTGTTTTACCATGGCTATCTCAGTCAATATTCGAAATAAAGATTTGCAATTTGAAATACATAAGTCTCTTGAGGAAAAGAGTGTTTCAGATACCTAATACGGTTTTAGGTTTTGCTTTATGAAATTGAGAAACTAAAGTTCCATGAAATGGCAAATGTTTCTCGTTTTCTTTTACATTAAATATAAATTATATGTTAACTAAAGGGATAAAATATAAAACATTTAATTTGATATGGCAATGTTTCGCATTTTTTATTACTAAAGGGAAAGATGATATCATCACTCAAGGGAGAGATGACATTATCATCTCTCCCTGCCTCTTGCTGTTTGTCCATCCTCACCATGCAGAAATTGCCAACCTAAAAACGCAATGCGGAAATCGTCTACACTCTGTACAGAAACTAGTAAATTAAACTCCTAAAACTACTTATTACATGTCACTAACCTTTGCTAATCGTATACGGATGAAATGATAAATACAGGATTCATGATTACAGACAACAAATGTTTATTAACATGGACAAAGATAAATACAAACATTTATGAAGCAAGCCCGTATTATACCTGTTAGAAAGTATCATGCAGTCCCACAAAACGTTTTCCTCGCAAGGATGAGAATCGATTATGTCCCTATTAGTATCATTTATGACATTAAGCCCGCCCATGTCTATTCCAAAACATTTGTTGATTTACTTCTGTTTGTACATTGCGATGATGCTCGGCTACAAGCTCACGTGAATTTACAAACGTGTATGGTCTGAGGTCATATTCCACTGCATCTTGTTAGACTTGCGTTGTTTGTTTTTTTTTCTTTTGAAATTTCAACTTTTATTAACATCTTCACGTAAATACATGTTCTTCCAGAAGTCGTAGTTGATTCAATTCTTCATTATATATATATATAGATTAAGTAGTATTATAATAATAACAGAAAAAATATATAATAATAACAGAAATATATGTACAATATTTATACAATAATGATGGTAATAATGAGATGAGCAATGATTCTCTCATGTCGACCAGCAGTTCTATTTCCAGACATATTGTCATGGAGCACAGAACGGCTTAATTAAACCCTTAAATTTGACTTTAGTAGTAGCCTTCTGCACTTCATGGGGAATCATATCCCACACTTTCACACACCTAGACAATGGACTCTTCAAATATAACTCATACCGACGTTTCATCCTATGCTTGAATTTGACTTTTAGATTACTCCTCAAATAGAACGAAGATTTTTGATGATCCAATAAAGCTATCCGTTTACTTTGCCTATACATAACATAGCATATGTTCACGCCATCTAAGTTTCAACGGTTGTATACCATAAAGCATCATCAAATCATTCGTATTTAATGTTGGATGTAATCCATTATCTATATATTTCAACGCTTTATCCTGTAGATTATCCAATCTATTATATCTAGTGACAGATGCACTTTCTATCATAAAATCAGAATAATCTATAAGAGGTAGAATAGTCATTTTAAATATAGTATTGGCCAAGTCATTTGTTATATATGGTCGCAACGTTTTTAAATGGTTTACACGAAGATTAGCCTTCGCGTATTTAGAATCCACAAATTTATTAAAAACCAGCTTACTATCGACAATCACACCTAAATAATTGTATTCATCAACTCTTTGTAGTCGCTCAATACCTAATAGAAGATTAACCTTTACAGCTTCATCAGTATGCACTTCTCCACTGTGTAGGATCTCCATGTATTTAGTCTTTTTTGTATTTACACTCAATCTATTTATACCACACCATTTGTACAACACATCCAATGACTTTTGTGTATTATAGTTTGCAGACTCAACTGTATCCCCACTACCATATATAATAGTGTCATCTGCATACAGTGTTACCACAGAGTTCATCCCAGACAAAGAATATATCAAGTCATTAACGTAGACTATAAAAAGGAAAGGGCCCAATATTGAACCCTGAGGAACGCCCATTTTTACTGGCAATTCATCAGATAACACATTGTCAAGCTTCACAACTTGCGACCTATTGTTTAAATAACTTTTCATCCAGCAAACAGCATTATTATCTAGTCCATACAATCTTAACTTAGTACACAAAATATCATGATCTATGGTGTCAAAAGCACGACTGTAGTCAATGAAAACAGAGCTAGTGCTAAGCCGATTATCATAACTTTCATACAGAAATTGTACATATTCCATAATAGCAGTTGAAGTACTAAAGTTCTTTCGAAACCCATGCTGATTGTTTAATAAATATCCATTATTCTCAAAATGATGCACTAACTGTAAGTAAACCACGCGCTCTATGATTTTACTAGGCATCGGAAGAACTGAAACAGGCCTCCAGTCGCCCAGGCTTAAGGACATATTATTTTTTGGTAACGGCGTTATAGTTCCCAATTTCCAGGCTGTAGGCATGATACTTAACCTTAAACACTCATTGATTACATAAGTTATTTCAGTTATCATCCTAAGTAAACAGTCTCTTAACAGTAATGTACTCAAAGTTCCAACTCCAGACGACTTATTTATAGGAATCTTTTTCAGCACCTTAGTCACCAAGCCAGTACTGACTTGCTTGAAAGTAAACCTTTCGATCTGTAGTTGATTAAAGAAACCACATGGCTCCCATGATTTGGTAAATAATTTTGCTAAATTTGCTCCAACATTCATATAATAAGCATTCATCTCGTCAGCAGCCTCTTTACCATGTACGACCGTGCCAGACTCAGATCTAATCTTCTCACACTTTGGACCAGGTTTTTTCCTTCCAATATGTAAATCGTCTCCCATAGCCTTCCAGAAAGCTTTAGGATCCTTTTTATTACTCTTTTCCGCGTAATAAAATTTCTTTTACTTGCCCGTATTTTCTTCTTTACTTCTTTTTTACAAACTCTAAATTTATGCCAGTTCACATCACAATTATCAGTCACAGCCTTTTTGTATAGAACCCTTTTCTGCCGTATTGCACATAATACTGAGTCAGTTATCCAGCCTGGCTGGTTCTTTCGTACTCGCGTTGTTTTTTCAGAATACAAGCGATTAGCTGCTGACGTGATAATGGTCACCATAATCTCCCATAATTTGTTAGGATTATCATTAACAAGCCAGAATTCTTTCCATCTCCAATCCCCCTCTACAAGATCGGCAATTCCTTCTGAATTGTAGTTCTTATAATTTCGCCTTTTATTAAATACCGATGTATGGTTGTCTCTTTTTCGTTTTTTAATAATGAATACTGGTAAATTATCAGATATCAAATCATCTAGAACACCACTAGACTTTAGATCAACTATATTGGTAAAAATCAAATCTATTGTACTTTTTGTCTTATTAGTAATCCTAGTGTATTTCTTAATTACTTGTTTCAGTTGAAAGTGTCCAGCAAGTTCTTTCAATTTACGTAGGTCTGAAGAGTCTTTCCTATAGTTAATATTAAAGTCCCCTAATATCACTATATCAGGGGTATTTCGAGATTGTAAACATTCAGTATCTAACATGGCTTTCTTAACAATATCTAAACCTATAGTAGCTTTTGCAGATGGTGCTCGATATATATTCCCAAGTATTAATTTTTTCCATCCAGGTTTACAGATGTGCAGCCACATCTGTTCAATATCTGAACTCGAAGTAGACATGCTTTCCAAAAGTTCACAATAAGGTGATATTTCATTTTTAACATAAATAATAAGTCCGCCTCCTTTCTTTAAAACGCCATGTATATTAGTGAAACTTCTATCCTGACGAAAGATTGTATACCCTGTATGTATTAATTGATCATTGGATATATCCCGACACAACCAAGTTTCTTGCATGCATATCAAATCAATTCCATCAAATAATACAAAAAGCTCATCTTTATGTTTCATAAGACTCCTTATATTTATACTTAATATTTTAAGACCATTGCTCTTCAACAAATCATCGGTGGCAGCCATTCACAACTGTTTGTGTGTGTTCGGATGAGGTTTGACGATGACTGATAATGAAGAAAATGAGGTGATTTAAGCAATAGTGCCAATTACGGATATTGCTCATTGACATGGTTGTGGGCTTTTGTGAGACAACCATTAGATTTTGAGTAGATTTCAATGTAAGCGTACTCAACTTTACCAAGAAATTAGTTAACACTTTTGAAAATGATCGAAGTTTGAAAAATTTGACACACCCCCCTCCCTCCATATGAGACACAGGAATATTTCAGTCTAGTAAAATTAATGACTGATGGCGAGGGCCATACTAGTCTACTTATAATGTTTAGTAAACACAGAACATTATAACATTAGGGCTCAGACACATGATACTACACGTATATATAAATAGCATGTTACAGACCTTATCCATTGCTCATCTCATTACGTACTCCTAGCACATTATGATTTGCATCGTACACAATAAATACTTAGAATTTCCACTCGTGATATATAACTGTTTCCACGTATTGTCATATAACTAGTCCAGTTTCTTCCAGTTGATACAATATATGTTCATCTGCGGTGTCATTAAGCTGCATGAAATTATATCATAGCATAATGTATGGACAGACGAATATATGCACCACGATATCCCATATACCGATGGTAAAGAACCATTCTGATATATGTATATGTGTAGTCCTAAATGTTGACGTTTTTTGATCAGCGTAACAGTATTCCCGTAGTTTACATTCTCCAAAATTTTTAGAAATATATATATATTAATTTCCAAGGCTCGTATCGATGGTAAGGAACCATTCAGATACCGCATTATCGCTCACTAGTGTAAAGTATAGAAAGTGTGGACAGAGGCCATTCTAAATACACGTAATCAGATATGCCCATTCATTCTCATCGCTACTACAATACTGCGGGCCCAACTCATTAGGGTGTCACCCCTAGGGTGCAGACCATCCCATAGTCTTGAGTACATATGCATGATTGGTCGTCCGCGACCAACCGAACGATGCACATAACGATGAACTAAGGGGGTATGATAGCCACAGGCTGCATTGGTGGTGATTATATCCGAGTTAACTAACATAATTCCCTCGTTAAACATGCGCTGTGAAGCAGACCATCCCTCCTGTCTGTTGTATGCGTTAATATTTAACCCGGTGATTGGTATCATAACAACATTAGTTACACCGCACTCGTCCACACAGAAGCGAATCAGATCTTCTACTTTATCCACAACACTGTCTCTCAATTCTTGACTCGTTTCAAACGGCACATAAATTTTCTTGGAGATAGTATTCCTAATGGTAGTATCATTTATACCGGCCATAAGATAGATCGACTTTACATCATGCGCAGTAGTGTACAGTCGTATCTTAGGCTTCAGTTTTGACAGTGTCACACCCGGATAATATTCAGTTTCTATACGCTCCTCCGGTTGTAGGTAATCCAGGAAGGCGTCATCTAAGTATCTACCCCTACTGTCACAGAAGCATACTGACGACATCTTCGGTCAGTCTCGATGTCCCTATAGTCACAGAGTTGTTCCAGGCAACGGCTGGCGGCTCCGCAGACGTACTATCAGTCGGTAAAGCAACACGCTCTTGTGTGGCTATCGGCGCTTCATCCACCTTGTGTTGAACTAAATCAAGTTTATGTCCTATTTGTACAGTAACCTCTGTACCAGCCGGTTCGGTCTCTGCCGGTGTTATGTCCTGTACCAGCGGCCCCATTTGGGTTACTACCGCTTCGGTCACACTCGATTGACTTTGCTGCCCCGACTGGTCAGGTTGTATGACTGGTGTCGTGTTCAGACTAACAGAGTCTCTCATGCGCTTCTTGTCCAATAGTTCTTGTCGCACTGATTCTGTTTCAATACCGAAGCAGTTATTTCCATTCCATTCCCCTTTTAACAGTCGCGGGTCTCTTAATCCTACTCCAGCACCCCACCATCCGTCATATGGACTAGCTTCTATTAAGCTATAATCTCCCGTACTTAGTAGAAATTCCAGGAGATCTGGGTTTTGGTCATACTTATCGTACAACCACCTCCTCATGACTGGCCGCTTGATCGAGTCCCATTCAGGTGTATTTGGGATTTGTCCTCCTATCTGTTTTGCACGAGCTGCCGTGGGAGCTGCTTTTATTGCATTGAAACGGTCAAGATCCTTTGCATGAGAGGCTTTACTGGACTGGTAGCCATGTTCAAGCGATTCAAAAATCTCTCCATCCCTTTTGATCTTTGTTGGGTAGTGTGCACTCAGCTTACTCCGACGCCCATAAAAGGCAAGTCCTCTTGGCGTGATCTGGTAACTACTTGTATCACCAAACTGTCCGTGTTCACGCTCTGCTACACTCTTAACCGCGCCGGGTTGAGCCGCCACTTTTTCATCAACACCGTATTTATGTGCATTCCACACATTAATTCGGTTTCCATTGACAATATATTCATCGTCACGCACTTGCCGAACAGAACCACCCAAGGATCTCATCTCATTTACAACTCTCCGTAGCTTCGATTTTGCTATTCGAGCCTCCTTCGGCTCATCTGGTCGCATTCGTACTCGGTAGAATCTCTCGGTCCGTGATAGGATCATCTTGTTTGACAAGAACAATTGTTGTTTCCGTATTGTTACGAATTCAACTTTGACTGGGCGTGGCCATTTTCGGTCGGGTTGGAATCTTCCTAGACGATCAATTCGATTTACCTCCCAATCATTGAGAGGCAGCCGCATCTCTCGAGCCATAGCAAAGATTAGCTTATCTAAATTCTCTTGTGGTCGCTCTTCGATTCCCTCCAGTATGATTGAACGTTCCATAACGTCAGTACCCATATTACTAGCTACTGCCTGCGCATAACTCATCGAGCCAACGCTACTTGCCGATTTTTGTGGTGTCTGCATTGATTCAAGTACATTTAACCGCCTGTTTATCTCGTCAATGTGACTATTGATCCCGGCAGTATTCATTGTCCCAGTGTTGTCAATATGTCCTATCAGAATATTTTGTTCCTCCAGTTTTTTCTCATCAGCACCCACAGAGATTTGCAATGCCGCTACACATTCCTCCAATTTGCTCAACTGCGTAGCATGCCTATTCATCACAACTTCTTGTTTTTCTACTTTGTTCTTTAGCGGTTTTGTACCCATCTCTAGCTTCTGACTTAAAGTCTCTTCCAGCTGTTCCTTCGTGATCATTTCTTCTTTTAACAGTAGCATCGTTTTGTTCAGCTCATCGACGGTCACTATGTTGCGTGTCAACCGTTCAGCATTCTCATTTATGCCGTTTATCGCCTCTTTACAATTGTTACATTCTGCACTCAACAAGTTTATACTGTCTTGAATTGTCGTCAACATTTTCATGACGTCTCCTTCGCCTAGAGTACGATCTTTAACCTCCTCAGTGGGCGTCTTTGATGTTGTTGTTATCATTTCAAGTGCAGACGGTTGGGGGATACGGTCTACTGCTTTCTTAATAGGGGTTCCTCTACGCTGTAGTGCCCGTCTAAATCGCTTTGTTTTCACAAGTACCTTGGCTCGCGCTCCACTACTAGTAGTGGCTGCCTGACTATGCGTTGCAAGGGGCTGTTCATCCTCCGTATCGTAATCACTTACAATGTGTAAGCTGTCATCAGCTTTGTATTGTTTTTTCACTACTCTTGGTTTACGACCTGACCTTTGTTTTGGCTTCTTCCGATCTGGTGACTTCACAGTTGACTGATTTTCTGTATTCTCCTTCTTCTCAGTAGTATTATCAGTCGGACTTAGAGCTTGGTTTAACTTTCGTTTCACACTATTCAGTATTGTACCTATTGAGGTTGATGAATTTTTGGGAGTACTCACATCCTTTGTCTTTATATCACATTCTGCAATAACCGCTATATCTTTCACGGGCGATCCCACTGCTCCGTCCACATAGTCCGCCATTGCTGTATATATCCAATCTCTGCACGTGAGGGTCCTATAGATTCTCCTTCCAAATCTCCTTTAGTACAACAAATCCATGATTTTCTTCGTATAGGATACTTTCACAAAGTCCTTATGTAGCAAATCCCCATTATTCTTATTTCCATAAGGTCGTAGTTACAGGAGGGTGTGTCATTTTCAAAGCGTCCCAACGCTCAGCTAGCCAAACACGTCCGCCATCCGCGGCGCCAAACTACTATCATTGTAATTGTGTAATTCCTTGCATAGATTGATATAGACCATTACATAACTGATACCATCTTAACCTAATAGTGCTTGAGGCAGGCTGGTGGGGGCGTGTATGGCCACTATAATCATTAGAAAAAAAGAGACGGCGACAGTTGTCGGTAATTTGATGTCCTGTTTCATCATTATTCCAACCGATACTCCACCCTCTGACCCAAAGGTCACACATTCAATTAAATGTGCTCAAATTACGGAACTGACCAAGGACACCCGAATCTATAATAAGGCCAAGAACAATGCACTCGCTAACGTTATTTCCTACTTGACGTCATGGGGGTAACAGGCTTTCTATATTTGGCCTTGAATGAAGCAGGTAAGAGTGTTGGGGAGAGCAGTTAACCATGGGGAATGCATGATAAACAGACACCTGTCTCAGTCAGGTGTTAAATGGCCAGGTGCAAAGCCCATTCACTGCTTCCGCCCGGGACCTTAACCACCCACCTTTGTGTGGGTGGGTGTGGGGGGGGGAGGGGGGTCACCTATATATGCAGTTCTACCTTACTAGAGTTTACCTAGTGTTATTTGTCTTTTCCTGAAACTTTGGAATGCCACAGTAAATATATGTTCTACTTCTCCAATTGGGAACAAGTTTAACAAGTTCTATGTAGAATACACAGGGAAGTGGAGCACACACACACCCCAACACTATGCATTAGGCAATATTTCTATTCAGATGATGGTAAAGGCTGTGAATGTACATTATCTAACATTGTGCAATCAATGGGTGCATCAAACCAAGGCCTGTCTGCCTGTCAAACCATACGCCTGCAATGAGGCACTAATTGAAATACACCTGATTACTCAATAGACTCTTTTCTAGACCTCAGTCAGCTGTCATGCTCCAGTGGAGGCTGGACAAACAAACCCACGTGGTGGGAGTAGCAAAAACTTGATTGGTTAGACTGTCATTACACTATGCTGATAAGGTACAATTGGCTAGACTTTTATCAACACGTTTAATATTACCAAATGTTACTAAAATACAAGACAACCAATCACAGTCATGCGTTATAATTATATCAGTATAAAGATCAAGTTCTGCACTCTAGGACCATTATTAGTGAAGGGTGCTGGCACCCTTTTTGATATAGCCCCCCCCCCCCCCCCACCTCATTTCGAACATTTCTGGATAAGCCCCTGACAAATGATGAACTCGTCAGAAATCAATTTATCATGATCAACAATAAAAATATATTACCTCAGTTCATACTCATTTGGATGTACTGCACTGAAGCACGGTCAAAAAAGAATTATAATATTCTGAATAATATTGCACTGAAGCACGGTCAAAAAAGAATTATAATATTCTTTAGTGTTTGAAATAGATATTGTCACCTCTGAAAGTTTGACAGGAGTGTGTTGTGAATTAGTAAGCTAATATTGTAGCAACACGCAGAGCGGCACACTTGTCTGTGGCTAGGTATGACATAGGGTTATCGTAGATGGTGGTGCCTCCATGCGGAGATGAGAGTAACTGAGTAAGTTTACTCCTAGACAGGTATGCACAGGTACGAACAGGACATAGGTGCAATCTGAAGACTGCTAGGGAACATTATGATTACGCTATGCGTAAGATGAAGAATCCAATTTAGGAGGACATCATGGGACCGATGGCTTTACTATTTGCGATAGCTTTAGTATAAAAACTAAAAATAAGATTAGTTTAGTATAGGTATTACTGGGGAATATGTGAGGTCAATGAAGGGAGAATCTGATGAGTATTAGGATTCCTGTGTGTGGTGCCAAGCTTACAGCTGGCACTATATAAGGGATAAGAGAAATAGGATAGGTGAGCAGACCAACATAGACTTCAAGAAGAACACATGGGAGCAATAGTCTAACAAGTCCGATCGTATGGGTAGTGTTAAGACAGTAGTAACGACTACAGCAGGTGATAGTAAAGATCGGGATAGCTTAGGCTCAGCCTTACCAATGGAGTATGGGATGTGATGGAGACTTTACCGATGGTCTCTAGCAAAGGTATACAGGAGTTGACGGTCCCACTAGCTGTTGGGTATTATAGACCTCGAAAGGGGAAGCTTAACCGTAGCTATACCTGGTTGGGAATGTACTGATGTTGTTAGCTTATGAGATGGATGGCATGAATTGTATGGATGGAATGACTATTTACTTGTATCTTTGGAGTGTCTCAATGGATATAATAAAATTACCTCTGGCCAAGTGCATGTTCTTTGTATAGGAATGAAACCCTTTACTTAGAATCTTTACCACTGATGAACGATATGAATATTCGGAATGAGACTTATTCGAATTAACAATGAAGAGCTAGCCAGTACAATGAATAATAGCAAAGAACTTCCCTAATTTCTATCATAATTATCTTTATTGGATTATCACCAAGTTGCAAGTGAGTAACATCACACAGTCCAATGAAACATCAAACATAACCCCATAAGATGCAAGCAAGACTAAGAACTATACTGCTTAAATAACATATAATCAACGAAGCATAGATAACACCCTTCAAGCTCAGTACCTCAACTGAGGGGCCGTTAACACAGGCCGTCAAAAATCCCAATGATATCTCTTCCTAACAATCATTGTCATAAGACAAGATAGTGTTACGATAGCACTGACAATTGACATAATAGCTTTTTTATTATTGTCGAGCGATTGTCAAGGAATCGTTATCGTAAAGTTATTGTAGGGTTGTCCTCAGTTCCCTGTAAAACTTTCAGGAGTATTGAGCACAATGGTAAAGATGCCTTATACATTTGACAGTGTATTGTCCTAAGGACAACGGATAGCCTTCATTACAATATTGACCTATTTCTATCTCTAATAATAACATTGTTAGTAGGTCTCATTATATGTAAATCATAAAAATGGAGCTTCACTAAAAGAAGTACATGTATACATGTTTGTCTTTATTCCTGCTAAAGAAGTATATAATTATATAGGCCATCTTTCCAATATGTTTCGTCTTTATTTCTGGTGATGGAAAATGGTATCTTTTGTACATTGATAGTATTGCTAATGAGTTATATTTCTGACCATTAACTTTCAGAGTGAGTGCAGTCAAAACATTTGATGAAATATCATTTGGAAATTATGAAATAAAAGACTTACGAGGGTCTCATTTTTTAAAATTAATTATTTTTCAAATTGGTCTTAATCTTTTCAATCTGCTTCTATATTTCAGCCCTCTTGCTTCGGACTCTGGGAACCTTGCCACCCGCTGTTTCCCCATCTATCGAACTGCAGTGGAACATGTCGCCCAGGATCAAGTAGAAAAGTTTGTCGCCGAATCAGATCAAAAGGCTTTAGATGTATACAGGTCCCAGGCCGAGTCCACTAATACGACATAACGAACTTATATGGCAATTTGTTGTGTTTCTAGATTCTTATTCTGTCTATATTTTTGTGGGTTTAAGTCTTATTTAATTTTGTTAATTAATAATGAAAGGTTATGTCGTCAAAGAATAATGATTAAAAGTGTTGTGCTCCGGAATATTCTGCAATGCAATGCCCAACCAGATTTTAACTTTAAGTATAAGTGTTGTTGTTCAGAGGAATTCGTTTATTATCATAAGTTGTGCTTTTGCTGTACTTCTTTGAATGTAATAAAAAAAATCAAAACCAAAGTCCATTATTGTTCTGTACGGATGAATTGGTTTTGTAATGCGAAGTGGGGATTTGTACCGGTACATTTTTATCTCAAATTTAATTCAAAATGATTTAAAATTTATAATAAGTCCTTCAAAAGCAGCTATTACAAATTAGAAAAGAAAGTCCACGTTTTAGATCGTTATCAATAATGATTGTTTTGTTTGTATCTATCAAAATTTGAGGAGAGACTATAGAGCTAAAAAAAAACAACAATGCAACATAGTATAATAATTATGGGGCATCAACATGTAAAATCTATCACATCTGTTAAGTGATCAGAGCCATCATATTTTATTTTATTTGCTATTTCATCATCATGCGTGGATGTCCAATGCTGCAAAAAGTTATAAGACGGCCTTTAAGCTAAAATACATTCTGAAAGTTTTATATTCAACATCACATCCCTGATATAAGTTAAGTGAAACTGTTCTGATAACAAAGTACCTCTTTCCATTCCCCTTGGCCAAATGCAAATACTTATCAAAAGTAGTGTTTCCAAAAACATTTTAAGCCAATTCTTGAAAGAAGATCACATAGATCAGATAATATCAGCTGATAAGTTTCCAAAGTAACCTCCTCCTTATCAAAAGTAGTGTTTCCAAAAACATTTTATGCCAATTCTTGAAAGACGATCACATAGATCAGATAATATCAGCTGATAAGTTTCCAAAGTAACCTCCTCCTTTCAATTGTTGATAATTACATAGGTATAACTTTTCTTTCGAGAAGTCTTAAGAAATAAACACTTCACCTTTGCACAAGTGATCTTAAATGCTGACCCTCCCCCTTTTCAGTAATACTGGATCAACTGCCATGCTCCAATGACCCGAATCTGATCTAGGTCTAATACACGAAAGATCTCTCCTCACTGATACTTACGACCTTCCTAGCAAATGTTGTTGAAGGTTAACCGTTTTATCCATTTGACATGATGCAATTTCACTATTGTGGGGTCTCTTCAGGTCATTCTTTTGAGAAATCTATTAGACAGCTCATAAAAGCATCACATTTGGTATGAGACACCTCTGAGGTATAACTCTTAAATCTGGAAGGGGAGCCACCTTGAAATATCAATAGGATCGACGTGGGGGCCAAAAAAACAATTCCGCCAACTTTTGCTATAAACAATCTTATATCTCAGCTTCTTAATTGACTAAAGAGACATGGTTGGTATCAAAAGCAGATTATGGGTAAGGGAATTTAATTATTTACATTTGAAGTCAATGATAAAATCCAAATTCCAAGATGGCTGTCCAATTTTGAGAAATAACATGATTTTCAGCTGCTAAAGTATCTAGACATGTGGAAATGGTTGCAATACCAGTTGTTTATAACCTAGAGGGCTAAGTTCAAAATGGCTGAATTTATTAGCATGAAACCTTTGACAGTGACCACTGGATTCCAAAATAATTCAAAAGAAAGGATAGACTTTACTCTTTGCCACAAGATTTCCTTATTTCTGTTATCGATAGAAACATGCCCAGCCATGAGGCAGAAGCTTTGCAAAAACAGGGTAGGCGTTTTTACCCAACGTTTCAGCTGGAGGTAGCCAGGAGTGATTTCTTCATTTCATTTGGTATTTGAAATGACCCCCTGGGACCCCTTCATTGAATTCAAGAGGGAAGCCACTTTGAAATATTAACATAACTCTAGGCCCGACGGGGTACAAAAATCCAAAATGGCAGATTTTCAGTGAAATAATCTTATATGTCTCCCCTTCTGAAATACCTAGAAACACATTGTTACTGTCAAAATTAAGAGATTGAGGAAGAAAGAATCCAATTATTTGCTGATTTTTGGAAGAATTGGCACAAAATCGGCACTGATGTCGGCGTCGGCATCAGCCATTGGCGCCGATTGTCAGCGCCGATCACTCCAATCCTTATCAAACATTATTTAATATTTCTATGTGCCGTGCTGACGTCGGCGCCGACAGCCGTGATGACATTGGCCAGTTGGTTAGTGGATATGGGGCTTAAGATAGGTAAGTAGTAAAAATCGAGCTCGAGTTCGACCCCGGCCCGGTACCCGGGGGAATATTAGGAATCTGATCCCGGGTACCGGGCCGGGGTCGAACTCAAGCTCGATTTATTACTACTCGGAAAAGGTAGTGAAATTTAAAAATTAATGTAAAAAGTTTTACACCTAATTATGCAGACCGATTGTACTACTACAACAATACTACTACTTTAGAGATTATTATAAAGTAGTACTTTATAATAATTATAATCTCTAGTGACGTAGTCACTTACGTCAATACACCATTATATACGCTAGGTGGCGCAAATGTCTAATTGATCAATTAAGGTCAAGTAATTCACAAGATGTCGTCACAACTAATCGCGGAATAACGTTGCACGTCAATTTAACAAAAGATGTTAACTAAAGAATCTTCAATTGAATTAAATATAAGAATGTAAAATAAACAACTTAAATATGCTTACGATACTATTTTTTATAATCATAAATTTCAAAAGCACGTAAACATTCAGTTATTAAAACTACATTTTCAGGAACACCATTCCTACTCCAAATTACTTGAATGAAGCTCCTTACACATTATAATTTGTCATCCATTCACATTCAAACTAAGCGTTAATCCGATACACCCTCTCAGTTGTCAGTAGGCTAGAGGTAATTTTTGACAGACTCGTGCTGGAAGTGTTGCAGGTCACCACTTGGTTGCCCTTTACACAACCCACGAGTCAATAAACAAACCAAAGTTAATAGATCCAAACGAACATTGACGAATATTTCCTACTCGGTTACTAGTAGTTATATTCGTTAATTTGTCGCGACGATGAATATTTCCTACTCGGTTACTAATAGTATTAATACTTGACAGATATATTCATCTTAATGGTATTATATATTCGTACATGTCAGATATATTCATCTCAATGGTATTATATTCGTATTATAATACATATCTGGAACAGTATATATTCGTATTATATATTCATAGTATATTCATATTATATGTAAATAAATACCCAACAACAAAAATTGGTCATAATACATTTTATTATATACATCTATCAATATATACATCTGACCAAGATCTCAGGTGTTACATACATCTCTAGATCTTTCCGGTGGTATGTTAATCTTAACAATATGTCACCTCAAATTCATAACTTAAGTACTAAGAATGTACAAAGTAAGTACTAAGAATGTACATTAACAATATGTCACCTCAAATTCATAACTTAAGTACTAAGAATGTACAAAGTAAGTACTAAGAATGTACAAAGTACTAAGAATGTACAAAGTACTAAGAATGTACAAAGTACTAAGAATGTACAAAGTAGAAATACGAGTAATATCGCTAACAGTTACGAAACATCAGTAACAGCGATATTTAAAACAAAGTAATTAAAATAGTATGAAACATCAGTAACAGTGATATATATGTTCGAATTTGACAGCTACTTTACTTTTCGTCTAACCATGTATTACGTTTTTCTTTTCATGAACGATTGTTAAGCACTTTAATAGCCAACACATTTTATAAAAGCACTTTAATAGCCAACACATTTTATAAAAGCAAGACACCATACATTTATCAATAAATTTAGCACTTTAATAACACTTTAATAAGCACTTTAATAGTACTTTAATATCACTTTTAGTATCAGCAAGTTTAACTTTAACAGAAAACAACATACAGACATTTTGACAACAAAATTTAAACGTTAAAAAAAGACACCGCACAGTACAGACACCTTACAGACATTTGACACCAAGTATTTGACACCAAGTATTTGACACCAAGTATTTGACACCAAGTATTTGACACCAAGTTTTCAACATAAAGTATAATAGTAAAACTTGAAGACAGCATAGTAACATTTCATGTCATACAATTACTGTATGCACCATACAATAAGTAACATTACATACAATAGTGTGCAAAGACAACATACAATAACAGACTATGCAAAGACATCATAAAGTAACAGTTATTTCTCGCTGTATCATAAAGTAACAGTTATTTCTCGCTGTATCACAAAGTATTTACGACAAAGAAATGTCACCAAATAAATAAGGTAACGAAAACAAGAAAAACAAAGTCAAATAAATTATCGAAAACAAAACAACGTCAACTTGATGTAGGCTACATCTTCATTCGTTGCAACTCACTTTCGCTAGACTAATTATCTTATAGTTTCCAACCAATTAAATAACTATTGGAATCTCTCAAGATAATATAACAAGCGAAAGGTTAACGAAATTAAACTGAATTATTATAGACAGCAGTACATTTCCTTGAATAGAATTGTAGACAGCAGTACACTTCCTTGAATAGATGTGCATCTCTCACAAAAAAAGTATACTAGGTCTGTTGGGTAATTGTTCTCATCAAATTACCCAACAGGCTTAGCTCATCAGTTGCAAGATATAACAGTAGATGCTCGTTACTACTATTACAACAATCTTGCTAGTATCCTTGTATAGTAGTAACGAACAAGATCCTTGTAATAGTAGATGTAACAGTAAGATCCTTTGTTATAAGTTCACAAGTCAGTCTTAATATCTCACGGAGCATTGAAGGAGTATTATCACGGAGCATTTAAGGAGTATTAAAGTTCACAAATCACGGAGCATTGAAGGAGTATTAAAGTTCACAAGTCAGTCTTAATATCTCACGGAGCCTTGAAGGAGTCTTTAATATCTCACGGAGCCTTGAAGGAGTATTAAGATAGAAGAACATTCAACTAAACTACGTTGACAACAATGTTCACAATGTAGTTTAATATGAACATTCTTCTAACTGAAAAAACATTCTTTCAAAGAACAAGTTATTAGTGTAGAAATAGTTCTCAAATAGTCCTATGAGAATGCATCCTTCGCATTAGTCCTATGGAGGCATTCTTCACGATACCACAACACTTCGCGTTGGTCCTATGAGTGCATTCTTCACGATACCATAACAAACTGCATTCTTCACGATACCATAACAAACCTACAACTCAAAACCTGAAATACAATATTCAAATATTCAATTAAAAAATGAATTTCAAAACTATTCGTTCAGATAGTATAAAGAATCGATTCTGAACAGTAAAATACAATATATAAACTCTTAACTTACAAATAAAGAATACCCTTTATAGAATTAAATACACTAATAATGCGCGTTATAATTCTATAAAGAATGCGCTTTGAATTTAAGAATACACTTTATGGAACTAAACAAGTAAAGAAAGAAATAAAAGAATACTTACATTTTTATAAAGCAATCTTGCATCGGATGAACGAAATACGAGGTATCACCTAGTGTATAAATAATAGCATTATTTACATTACATTATATTTACAATCATCAACCATGTACATGTACAACTTTCCAAACAATGTACAAAGCTACGCGTAACTTCCACAACATGAACAGTATATACATGAAACCCACACAACATGAACAGTATATACATGAAACCCACACAGAACGAATGTACTAACACAATATTTGTATTATCAACAAACATCAATTGGCATAGTTGAAATAACATATGAACTGTTAGCTTAGCGCAGAAAGTGTTGAAAGCAACATAAAATTGTATGATTGCATCTTTAATAAGATGCTACAAACATTCTTACATTGCCAACAGTAAATTAGCAGAACTTTAACCAAGTCAACTTTAATTTGTGGGAAATAGCAACTCTTATTACAGTGGAACGTACACCTGAACTTTAACTATAGAAAAGAATAATATACAATTCTTCTATGGAGAAAAGTATAGAATTCCTCTACAGTCGGCTCACTGATAATGTGTAGTTCTCTACAATACTGTAAAAGAAACTTGTAACTAATTCCACAGTTGTTGGTCAGCTCATGCTAAATCGCACTGCGCTACTTTTGCTTACAAACTCATTTGCTTTCCAAACTCTTGCTCAACTGAAATGTTAGTCAACAACACTAAACACTATGGTAGTACATTTACAATTATAAATAAGAAAGAATATGCATCTCATTTACAAATAACTTAAATATCGAATGAAATTTACATCTTAAAAAAGAACGAAATGATTTAGTCGTTCATCCAAACTCAAAAAATGTATTCAAATGTTTAAACTGCTCGATGAAAGTATTCACATTACGTGATAACGTTACTGTAACTGTGCGTAAACTAAAATATTCAAATGTTCAACTGCTCGATTTAACATTACGAACAGTTGAAGTAATGTTAAACTAAACTGCTTAAAGTAAAGTACGTTCAGTAGACCAGTTTGCAGAATTCAACAAAGAAAACTTCGTTGAATTTAACAAATTTGTTAAATTCAACGAAGAAGGTTCCACCGAATGAACTGCTCGACTAACTGGAGAGACGCTCTGAATTTCTACGTTTCTACAAATTAAATACATACTTTTGACTTTGTTATTTCTAGTTTGTATAGAATTAGTTGAACAATAAAAGTAATTCTCTGAATTCGAAGACTTTCTTAATTCCAATCCAATAACAACTACAGTTAATAATAAAGTTACACAAACTCCTCCAATACTAATTTTATTAGGGTTTGGATACGATTTCAAAACGTTACTTTTTATCATATCCATACTTCAAACTTGAAATAACTGATATAAAGTATCAAATCCAGCAAATTTCTAGTGACCTAATGAATATAATCACACGATAATTAATCGTTTTGCTGTCTTGATACAAACCTTTGGTGTCTAGGCTACATAGAATAAAAAACAAACCTTTGGTGTCTACATGGTGTCTGGTTTGCTTAAAGAAATTAATGTAACCTTTTAGTGTCTGCATGATCATTTTGGTGTCTATAAAGTTTGGTGTTGTAATACGCAACACAATTCTGACAATTCTGAATACACCTTGCAGTGGATTTAACATCTGCAAAACATTTATGCTTTTTCATATTTTTTATTCTCTTTTTCATTTTCTTTATAAATGCGCTTACAATTAAGTCATTTCTTCGAGTATCATTTGAAAAATTCCTTAAAATACTCTTCATGTCTTGACCTAAACATCTATTATATATGAAATATATAACATAATGCCCGCAATATGCTGAAAATAAATTTTGAATAGTTTTCTGAGAATACCTGAAATTCTTTTTAGAAGTTGACGATTTTAAAAAGTTATGAAAATATCTTTTCATAGGAGGAAATCCAAAAGAATCGAAATATTCAGGTAATGAATGTTTAGATTTAAAATAAAATGACACCCAATGTTCACCTGGTTTTGTAGTTTCATGAGTGTTAACTACAAAACTTGATGGATAACAAGAAACAAATTTTGGAAGATTATTTGCAGAATAAACCCCATGAAATGTAGGAGAAGTTACTTTTGAATATTTTAAAAGATTTTCAATTTCATCACCAAACATTTTGATTTCAATCTCTAGCATCAATATCTACTTGGTTCGTCTCACCAAGACTTAACATAGAATTATATTCACTGAAAAATATCATAACAATTCCGTGTGCTTTAGGAGTCTTTAAATTCGCAACAACATTTAATGTACCACTTTCAAAAAGCTCGAAAGTTCCAGAACTAGGTAAGGCTTTACTTAAATTAAAAACAAAGAAACAACTTCCTTTCTTAAACTCTGAAGGTGTAATACAAGGAGCATTGTTGTTGAATAATCTTCCTGTTCCAAATATCATAGCCGAATATGCTTGAAAAAAAGTATCATCAGAAAAATCCACCTTCATTTCATAAAACGGTGAAGTTTCATCACCATCTCTTTGAATTTTTATTTCCGTGACATCAAAATTTTGAAAATAAAAAGGATTATGTTTATAATTACCGTCAAAAGCCCTAGCATCAACCAAGCCTACAATGATTCGCTGTGGAATTTCATCATTAGAAATCATACGATTTTCTTGTAAAATACTTTTATTTGGACCTTGGGTTGAATAAGTTACTTCTACTCGACGATAAGGATATTTTAAATGTTTACCTTCATATCGCGCCCTATCTAATTCAATTAAAAATGAATCACTTAATGACATACGTTTTGAATAAAAAACTGCATCCTCTATTTCAATTTTATAATTTGTAGCACCATCCTTTGCCATCAAAGCAAACTCAGGTGAATTTCGAATAAATCGTATTCTCATATCTACATCTCCCGGAAATAACCTATTCTGATTAAACAAATCATTGTGAACTTTAGCTATCAATTGGAAAGTTTTTCCATATTGAGTTTTCTGAAATCGTTTATATGCCCCTTCATTATGATCATCATCAAGATTGGTAATTTCATTAAAATCTTTAGTATCTTTAATGAATCCGCAAACATCTCCCCAACTTTCAACATAAGCAGGATTATAATTTAATACAAATTCAATAAAAGCCTTATATGGATATAAACTATTGGATCCTGAAATCAATTTACTTCCAATATAAAGTTCTACATCTTTAAACATAGCAGCACATAAATAATTTACAGGAAGTACTTTAGAAGCTGCGGGGATAGCATCAGCAGGTGCTGTAGGTGCTGCAGGTGCACTTCCATCCTTTTTCAAAATTTTGAGTTTTAGTTCAACAAAACTATGATACAAATCTATAAAATCTTTCTTGTTAGCTTTCAATAGATATTCAATTGGACCTTCTTGCGAAAGATTATTCAAAGGCCAAACTTTAGAAAAGAAACTCTGTTCACCTACTGCGTCAGTAAAAGGAACAGAAAATAAATCCACAGTATCAGGAACACATAAACATTTAGAATGTGACATTTTGAAACTTTAAACTTCATTCAACAAACAAGACTGCTAGTCAAGATATATAATCTTGACTAGCAATCAAAATCGATATCAATCTTAAAGATATTAATATCAAACTACATCTAAAATATCTCCAACTTTCTTTAATATCTTGCTAGTCTTTATTTTCTTACTAGTCTTCCTTTTTTTCCTAGTCGGGCTTGAAATAGAAGAAACTATTGTATCACCAGAATCTGAATTAGATTTACGTTTCCTCTTTTCAGATTTAAAATAATCTAAAGCATCAGAACCAACTCCTTGTAACTGCGACTTTGCTTCATCTTTTAAAGCGTCTTTAATATTTTTCTTTTCAAAAAATACCTTTTTCACGACATTTAACCCACCCGTCATCAACCTTTTTTTAGCCTGTTTCTTTGCAAAATTGAATAACGGTTTTATCATAGGTTTTAAAAAACCCGAAATAACATTACCTATTCCATACCCTTTTTGATATTGTGTGCCTATAAACGGAGGAATATCTAACGTTCCACCATATTGTGATGAATTTCTAAAATGATTGCGATAAAATTCTGCAGACATTTCGTTATTACAACTAGTCAATACAAAATACCAGCGAAGATTTATTTCAAAATAAAACTCTTAACTCAATAACTCAATCTCAGCAACATTTATAAATATGATTTAATATTTAGATTCCCATCTTGCAGGTAATTTAATTTTCCTGCCATATGAACTAGTTCTTTCTGAAGTTTTAGCAGGAACTCTCTCCTTTTTCTCCTTTTTCTCCCTTTTCTGCTTTCCTCTTTTCTCACTCATTTTTTCCACACTATCTGAAGTTACACTAGGTTTAGGTAAACCTGGATACGGTGGAACTACAGTAGGCAAAATTACAGGAGAACGTTTGTGTTTAAATTCACGAGACATTACATCAGAACCTTTGTGCTGAAATTCAGGAGAAATTGATGGTGGACCTACATGATGAAATTCAGGAATAGAATGTGGAGTAAAATCAATAAACTTCATAGGTTCTTTTTTTCCAACATCACCTACCTTTACCTTCATTTCTGGTGTATAGAAAGTTTCAACTTCATCTCTATTAGCTTTCCTTAATGGAGAATGTGAAAATTCAGGTACATCTTTTTTCAATGGAGAGTATAAAGCTTCAGCTACATCCTTTTTTTCAGATTCCTCTAAAGGAAAATTTCTAATATCAACTTTTTCATGCTCTACTCTTTTAGATTTAGGTTTATATTTTATCCAAACTAAAGGAACATTTATTTCTTGAAAATAATCATACAATTCTTCTACTCCTTCTGGTTCCTGATTAAAACTTATCGTCTTTGAAAAAAACTTCATAATATCTATTATATTAGACCCTTTTATAATCCTATTTTTAATAGAAACCAAACCATTTTTATTCCAAGTTACCGAATTTTCTTGAAGTTTTCTTAAAATACTTTCAATGTTAGGTCTCTGTCTAACGTTAATCTTTCTAACAATATCATTGATCATTAAAGTATCACTTCCTAAATATTGTTCTGTAGGATGATACGTCGAATAAATCTCATCATAAGGTTTCATACCAAACATTTTTTCCTGCAACAGCTGGTCTTGTCTCTTCAATGCATAATTCACATTTTCATTTCTGTTCTCTTTATCAAGCTTTTCGAAATTACAACTTTTAAACATTTTGTATGGTATAATAATACTTTCCTGAAAATTTGACATTCTACAATTTCACTTTATATTCTTTAATAATTTTAAAGCAGCAAGTGAATTTTTTATAATGATAGGTAACGAATTTTTACCTAACTGTTTCATAGATGCGCGTTTAATCTTATTTGAAACTGATTTCTTCGGAAGTAATCTTAAACGAATTTTATCTTTCTGTAAATAATTCATTTCTTTTGGAGATATTTCAACATTACCTTTCAAAATGTTATACACACAATCACAAATTGATTTCAATTCATTACTATCTCCTAAATCGATAAGTTTATTCCTTTTTTGACCTTTACTATATGATAATAATTTCAAATAATGTTTACAAGCATAAGTTTTTAAAACATCTTTCTTCATCTTTTTTTTATCGAAATCTTTACTACAACATTTACCTTTCATAATTACCTTTTCCTAAATATAGAAGACAATAATCCTAATGCACCGCTAATAATAATAGGAAGAATTCCTTTACCTATTTGATTCAAACGTTCCTTCTTTTCTCGCAACCCCATTTTAGAATGTGCCAACAATCTTAAATGATTTCTTTCAGCTTGCAATCGTTTTATTTTAGCTCGACTTAATTTCACATGACCTTGCAAAATACTCTTTATACACTGACAAACTGCATCAATTTCTACTTTACTCCCTAAATCTATTACACCTTTTCTATCAGCTGAACCTTTCGCCTTCGCTAACATATTTAGAAACTTTTTAGAATAAAGAATCTTTCTTAAATTTTTACTCAAATCATTACGCGTTGGCATTATGAATAGCTACTGCATACAGAATTACCATCAAAGTACTATAACAATTGTACGAAATCATTATCTTAAGAACATTTCTTTCGTACTATAAACACATGTTGAACTTCTCCAAAAATATTTGACCGAAACATAGCATCTTTCGGAGTCTCCTGATGACCGTCTATCAATAAATAACCATGCGGTCTTTGTACAGCATGATTATATATTTCAATAAAACATTTACTGTCCCTTGGCATCAACTTTCTACCAATAAAATAAGCAGTCGTCTGATCAAGCGGAGAATTAAATAAAACTAAATAAGTTGCATTCTTTACAAAAGTCTTTCTTTCTTTACCATCCTGAAACAAATTTTGAGTAATAAAAATGATACTTACATTTTCATGATGAGAACGTTTAGTAAAAAATTCAGATAAAAGTTTACTATTTCCACATTCTGACATTAAATCATCAAAAACTAGTAATCCAAATTGATTTGAATTGACAAATTCATCTAAAGAATCAGGTAAACCTTCATGAAACGTAACTTTCCCCTCTAACACGTCTTTATCATTTGGAATAGTCTGACCATAAAACCAAACAATATAATCAAAACGTCTACTTATAAAATAATCATCATCACCATTCTTAATTAACTTTAATACAAAAGTAGTTTTCCCCGAATTACTTGGACCTGCAACTATCATTGAAAAAGGAACTTTCAACCTTGCATCAAACACATTTACTGTTGATCCCATTATCTTAAAACCGTTCAAGTAAATTACACAAGTTTTAGGATAGATACAATCTATTAATACAATATCACCTATCTCAAAAGTATTCATATATACTTAAAACACTCAAGGTTGTATTTTTATTACTTCATATCTATAAAAACTACCTTTCAAAATTTCATTTGAACTGTCTGAAAGAATGTAAGTAACTGGCTTTGTGTTCAAAACAAATACTATCTGAAATATTTCTCTACTCCAATTCACTGAAAATCCACGTTCAAAAGTTTTTCTATAATGTCTTATTCTAACTTTATCACCTACCTTTAAAGATGCAACATTCTTAATATTTGTATAAAGAAAATCTTTATACTGTTTCATCCACAACTTATCTTCGTTTTTCTTATCAACTTCAGAAGGTGGTAAACCTAAAGATCTATGCTTCGAGTTGTTATAAGATAAAATAACTTGTGGAAGTATAGGAACATAACTTTTTGAATTTATTGCAGTTAAATATTTAAACAATTTATTCTTAAAAGTTCTAATAAAACGCTCTACAATAGCACACTTAGTATCCTGATATGTAGAAAAATAATGAATATTATTCTTTTTTAAAAATTCTCGAAAAACTCCTTTAAATTCATTTCCTTCATCTGTCTGCACATTTCGCGGTTTCACACCTGCTCTATCAAGAATTCTTTTAAAAGCTTGTAAAGTTTCCTTTGCATATTTTGTTTTCATCGGCTCTACATAAGCATATCTTGAAAAACAATCAATTGCTGCAAGAATATTTGTAAAACCATTATTGAATTTTTTCAAATTTGGTAAAACGATCAAATCCAGTTGCCACTGATCATTAATTCCTCGAACAATAATCTTTCTTCGAGGAAACTTTCTTCTTCCAGCCTTATGAGATGTATAAGTTTTAGTATTACTTAGAAATGAATCTACATCTTCTAAAGTAATATTTGGGTCAATTTTTCTTGCAGCTAAATATAATTTTCGTTTTGAACTGTAAGATGCTGGATGTTGCAAATTAAAATAGATTGAAGTTAGTAATTTCCTTTTCATAACAGACATAACTGAAATACATCAAACAAGCTTTTCGAAACAAACATGCCAAGCATTTTCAATAAATGCAACAAGAAGCAACTTAAATTCATAATTTTAAGTCGTTATATATACAATTTATACATGAATAACAAAACTATCGACTAGAATCGCATTCCACTCTACATGAACTGTATCACAATCTAAATTAATCATGCAATCAAATCAAAATTCAATAATCATTCTTAACAATTTAGTTGGAACACAAAATGGATATCCTATAATGCGTTCACAAATGATACAATCACAAAAGAGTTTCCAATTTCTTCCAGTCTTTAGAAATAATTATTCTTCATATATACATAGTATTACGGACCTCCGAAATACCCTCGCGTCTCCGCAAGATTGCATATTACTACAATTTATCAGAGTAAACTACAAATTTACCTGAATAAATTAATATGCAATATTATAAATAAATAAATAACTAATTAGGTGCATAAAGTCTTGATTACTTTGAACAAACATTTCAGTCTTGATTAATTTGAACAAACCTTCAATATACATTCAATCCAATATCCACCGGCATTCAAATTCTCCTTACTTTACACACACTTAACAAATTTCAACTTTATATAAAACAAAGTTTTAAAGGAATATTAATATTACCTGAATATTCCAAAGCATGTTCAGAATGTTTTCCAAGTTCTTCAAACCTTAATTCCACTTTAGATTTTGTATTAATTTTAGACTCCAACTTCTTTCTAGATCTAGAAACGTTTCTTTTAGTATCCTTTACTTTACTGTCCTTTACTTTACTACCCTTTACTTTACTATCCTTCACTTTATCGTTCTTTTTCCTTCCTACGTGTACTTTATCCTTTTCATCAACTCCATCTCTATCCTTCAATTTCCTCTTTCCTTTTCCAGCAACCTTCTTTTCAGATTCAGGTGCATATATATTGATTTCTAAATCATCATCATCATCATCATCAGAAATTAAAAACTTTGGAATATTCAACTTCTTATGCTTCTCATCTTTCGCATTATCTACTTCTGGTTGTAAAATCAATGTAGAATCTTTCTCGTCGTCGTCAGCATCAAAATCTACATTCCAACTTTCAATTTTTTTCTTCGTCATTTTTGAAAGTGAATTATCTTTCTTAGAAGACATACAATTGTTGCACTTATCATCATCCATAGTAAAAAATCGAGGAGAATCATAAGGTAATCCACAATTAAGGCACTCTCTAAACATTTCACCCTGACATTGCTCGCAGTAAGTTTTACCTTCAACTAATGATATAGGATTATAACACTTGCTACAATTCTTCTTTTCTGGCTTGTTTAAAAAGTTGCCCGCCATTTCTATAAAGTCTGATATACTTAAATATGATATACAAACCTGATTCCTTACAACCTACAAATCTAGGCTAAACCTGGTACCTTACAACCCTACGATCCATAGCTATCACAAGAACATTTACGAACCAATCTGTGA
>OW387143.1:35736889-35877713 GCA_936440205.1 Lepidonotus clava
CTCTGTGGTTCTGAACTATAGATCTAGTAGGTTAATTATCTGTTAATATTAGGTGTACTTAATTAGTTGTGTTGCCTAATGGATAATAGCTAGCTCCTATAGCAGTCTCCGCCTCGTTCGACTACTGTGGTCCAATACATACTCATGCATAGTTCCGCATTATGTAAGACAAAACACTCGCATGAAAGGACGTTCTTTATTTGTTTCCTGCCTATTGCAGTTCCATGACAAGATCTCAATTGACAATGAACAGCTCCAAGGGTGGAATCCCCTCAAACACAATAGTCAACGCTCCCGCCTATTAAACAGTCTATCAGCTTCTATTCCAAATCCAGGACTCAGCTTCTAGAACACAACCTTTCCAGGATGGTTACTCAGAACAACGTTCAGCTAACTCTGACTGAGCTCCGGCGTTACGCGCCCCTTTAGTGTAGTACGTCACACCTAGACCAACAGAGCATGGACTGGCCATCCGCGTCAGTACAGATCCTTCTCTCGCAAGCTGTGTACCTGTACATACGAGGTTAGGAGTAGATCTAGAGAGTCATCATTTGGCCTACAGTAACTTGTTAGTACAGGCTAGTCTAGCCTAGGTCTAGACTAAAGTACACTGTTAGTGTTAGTCATTGACGGTCATGCACACCAACCATTGATACATAGTCTCCCTTTTACCAGATGAAAGTGTTGCCTCAAAGGCCCAACATAGTACCTAGTACTTTAAATAATGTAAACACAGTTAGACTCACCACAACTTCTGAAGATAAAGATGTGAACGCGGGATTTCACAACGAAAACAACAACACTGACCGGAAGACTGGCGCGCTCCGCTGGTCGCCAGGTACAAAAGTACAAATTAGAAAAGTCCTCGCGGAAAACCAGCTGCGGTATGCCGCCTCCAGCCGGTAGGTGGCAGCAGCAGGTCCGAGTAATCAAAGACCGTAAATAGAATGGACGGGCCCAGCAGATGAAGGCCGCTGATCGTGTGCACCAATCAGAAACAATAATACAAGGCTGGATGCGTGGACCGGCAATGGGCCAATCACAGGTCAGGTTTCAGTGAAGGGATTCTTAGGGAAGCAGCATCATGGCGGCTAAAGATGTAACTGGAGATATTCCGGGCTGTGTAAGTACACATTTTCTGTATTTAATCGAGTCAGGAAATGCTGGTGGCATTCAGCATGGACGTGGCTGGTTCTACCAGAATAAGGTACGACATCCAGGTGGACCTAGGATTGCCAGACAAAACGGCCCCTCCGCGAAACGGCCCCGACCTGACGGCCCCTAGGGCTAGGCTAGGACCTAGCGGTTTCGGCCTAGCTAGCCAAATGATCGACTCTCTACTCCTAAAGTCGTACACTAGCTTGCCGTGAGAGAAGGCTCCACAGAGCTAGGGCCTAGCTTCATGGAACCCACTGTAGGGGGTGTAGACCCTTAAAATCGACAGGGTGACAGAGGGGTTTCTTAAATTCGACACGGCGACATGGCCGTTTTTTAAATTCGACAGGCGACATGGCAATTTAGTGACAAATGACATGGCTGTTTTCTTAAATTCGACATGGGACAGGAGCCTTAAAAAGATAGTGACATGGGACAGGGCCATTTCTTAAATTCGACATGGGACATAGACTCATAGTCTAGGTCTAAACTAAGCTATGACGACAGGCGACAGGGCCGTTTTTTAAATTCGACACTTGACATGGGACCCCCCCCATCTACACCCCCACTGTAGTGGTCGCCGTGAAGGGGCCGAGGGTAGCTGCAGCCCGTTGGGAGCTAGCCAAATGATCAACTCTCTACTCCTAAAGTCGTACGAGATCATGTCCGACGTTTTCCATCATTCTGTCGGACATTTAGCTTTACTGTCAGACATTATTCACGGGGGTTGGGAATGTAAATGGATCTAAAAATTGTAGTCCTATAAATTACAGAAATGGACACCAAAAAATTCGGGAATTCCCTGATAATTGAATAAAACTTCAATATTTTACAATTCTTTCTTTTGAAACACTTTTAGAATACCAAAATAGTTTTTGATGATGTCATACCCCTGGGCCCGACGGCTCGTAGCTACGTAGGTTGATTAGAACAGTCTGTCATGATTATCTGATCGTCCTTAATCATCAACTTAATTTACCTCATGAGGTAGATTAAATATTTGGTCGCTAATCATGATTAAGGCAGATCTGATTAAGGTTGGACCAATGAAATTACTTGTTTCATATGTTCTTGGGGTAGCTACGAGCCGTTTCTGCTAATTATGATTAGCACTAATCACCTAACTTAATTACGAACGTTTGATGTAATTAAAACTACTACGAGCCGTCGGGCCCTGGTTGCTAAACAAACCTGGGTTGTTAAGCAGGTTACTGTTGGCAACTTCTAAGTGACTACTGTCACTTGGTGTGGTAGTGCAGGCACTGATAGACATTCAATCCGTTGCTCCCAGAATACCAAAATAGAAGTGAATTAAATGAAAAATACCTAGATGTGAAGTTGAAGAACATGAAATTAATTTTAGTCAAAATAATTAGAGTAGTGGAGGGTATTGTCGGCAGGCTTGTATCAAAATTTGCTGTGAACACAGAAATAATTTTATCAACAGGGGTCCCGAAAATACACTACATTCCATCTGTATGTCAGCAGGCCCGTAACCAGGGGGTGGGGGGGTATGCTGGGCTCCCTTCTCTCTTACGGCTAGGAGGACACGGCCTGAGAGACTGCAGGTTCACCCCTTGTCGATGGATCGGATTGGTCAAAAAGTGGTCACGTGACTCCGAGTTAGCCAAAATCTGGCTAACTGGGCGTTGGGCTGAACCCGCGTCTATTCGTGACGTACAGCTATAGCGTGAGTTCGAGGCGCGGGGACCAGCGTAGTGGGGGGGGTGGGGGGATGGGCATGCGCATTGGTGCAATAATGGCGCCGTCTTGAGCTGGATTCAGTACTTTTCTCAGGAAATTGCCCTTTAATGTAAAAATCCCTGAAACCATTAGGAAAATGTTGATAAGTTCCACTTCTGGAATCTCGCCACCCTCATTTTCAAGTTAAAATTGTTGAAAATACAGGCAAACGTTCCACTTGAAGTTCTAGAACCTTGCCGCCACCCCCCCCCCCCCCCCCCTCCCCCCCAGCAAGACCTGGGAACGGGCCTGAATGTCTTGTATTATTAGTCCACGTCTGTAGACTCTCTACGGCAAGCTACGTAGCACCATCAGTTTTAGCTCTGTGGATCCTTCTATCACAGCAGGCTATGTGCTAAGGCTCTGAATCTATCCTGAGGTTTTTGAATAAACCAATTTAAAAGTGCATCACTGTATGGAGAATATTTTACAAAGTCTAATAAAATTAGCCAAATTAAATCAAAATCATAATAACTTTCATCCTACCTACGAATTGTAACGACCATATCAGAGAGATGTCAATTTTGAAGGAATATTTACAAACAAATCCTGACGTTCCGACAGTTGAAACAGGTATGGCGAACTACGTCTTTGACGTGTTCTTTAATCTCAGATTTGTGAGAACAAAATTAATTGGATAATTTTCTCATACAAGTTATCTTTTATGCATTTTATGACGTTTTAAAACATACCTGCTTCGAAAATTTTGATAACAATCATTATTTATCTTTTTTCAAATATCATTATGGGCATGCGCATTGGTGCAATAATGGCGACGTCTTGAGCTGGATTCAGTACTTTTCTCAGGAAATTGCCCTTGTTCTGACGGTATTTGATAGCCATGTGCAAATAAATATAGCCTAATGCTGCAGACAACATTTATGGTTCTCAATGTATCCACAGATTTAATCAGGCAGGTGGTCTAAGAAAGTTATCAAACATTTTATTCTGAGCCTATGGATAGCTTTTCGACTCATACGAGGTTAGGAGTAGAGAGTCAATCATTTGGCTACATCAGTTTATAAGTGTACCGCGCGAAGTACGGCCTTGCACCAAGCCAAACTCTGTGCAGACCCAAGTACGGCAAGGGTCGCGCAACGGCCCAGGCCATACTTGGGTGCACAAAGTATGGCACGGGCTGTCGCGCGACAATTGCCGTACTTGGGTCTGCACAGAGTATGGCCTGGGTGAGCCTGAGAGGCTGCTGCTGTCTAGCCCGTCGCAAGAGGCCATATGATGCATTCTCACGCCATCCAGGCACGTGACGTCGTCGCGCTAGTATCGTTGCGCCCACTTCGCGTTTGGGTGGTGGTGGTTGGGGGCACTAGTTGGCTGGGCCAAAGCCGAGCAAGAAGGAAAGAGAGGATTATAGATCTTTGAGCCGAGTCAGTGGTCAGGGGCAGATCAAGGAATTTGAAAAGGGGGCGGGGGGCGTGCTATAGCAAAATTTTCCGCTCGCCCGTGGCGCAAGAGTTTTACATTAAAAATTTTAATATTTGGGCAAAAAAGGGGGAGGTCGTGCCCCCTGCATGCCCCCCCCCCCCCTCTTTAAATCCGCGCCTATAGCTGCGATTTTCAATTTTTGTTGCGTTGGTGTACATACAACTATAGATGGTCTAGGTATTAGTGACCAACACAACCAAGGTATAGTTCCGTTTTTGAAGTGGGTCTATTGTTGTGGACCAGTGGACCATGTAATTGTTTAATTGGTGCAGCTGTCCGGGGCAGCTGTACACTCATTGGTCAACCTGACTGACCAATAGGACTCCCTCCTTTCCCACCGTCCGTGCGCTCAGTCAGATGTGACTTGCGCACCAGCCGGGCCCCCGTAGCGGCGTCCAGTCTAGTCACCCCCCCCCCCCCCCCCCACCCCACCCCACCCCGTCTCACTGCTACCACCGCTGGTCGGTCGGCCGACCTCCCCACCCCACTCCCCACCCACCACCACCAGCCGCCGGAGCGGCGCCCGGGCTATACAGGTGATGACGTCGGACTTCAGTCTTCTGTGGTGTATAGCTCTGAAATCCCACTTAGCACCCCCACACTGCTACCACCACTGGTCGGTCGGCCGAGTGTGTAATTGTTTAATTGGTGCAGCTGTCTTGGGCAGCTGTACACTCATTGGTCCACCTGATTGACCAATAGGACTCCCTCCCTTTCCACCGTCCGTGCGCTCAGTCAGCCGTGACTGCATGCTGATGGACAGATAATGCGTATTCCGGAGCCAGCCCTGAGAAAGTGCATACCTCGGCCCCGATAATGCTACTTCGGGAGGCGAGTTTCGAAATGCCGGGTATGGAAGTTCACTGTTATTTTACAATATTTTATAACATTTAAAAACCACCAACGCAACATCGGCCAGTTTCTGGCCGACAATCTTCAGATTTCTAGTTAAAAGAACATGATAACCATCACTTTTGGAAGCATGCAAAATTTCTGTTGTGTGGACTAGTTAGAAAATATGTAGCCTATAGCTATCATTCCCTGTTTAGCATTATGTAAAGTTGTTGTGCATCGCACATCAGGTTTACAGTTTAATGCATTCCCCTTATATCAGGCATAGTAGAATGGGATGTAAAAAAAGACAGTTAGCCTATACCGCAGTGTATTTTCAGCATAATTGTAAATTTGTTGTATTTAAACTTAGTTTCCTGATCATTTTTACCCCCCTCCGCATATACTAATCTTTAAACAGACTTACATCTGCCATATGCATGCGCCATTCACACAGGGAACTAGCTGGGGCTCCTTATCAGGGGTGTCAAAACCAACGTTGCTGCACCCACATGTCTGCTACGGGTCAGCCGTGTGGGTGTAGGTACTTTGGTTTTAACGCCCCTCATAAGGGCCCCTGGCTCCTTGTGGGAACAGTGCCGTGTAGTAATACTCTAGGGATGCAGATTTTGTATATTTTGTCATAGAATTATTTATATAAGTGTCTCTTGTTTAAAGTTTAGGATGTCTCAAACATAAAAATATTGAATTTGCTATATTTGCTCCCCCAAGAAACTTATTTCTCTCCCAATTGCTGTAAATTGGTAATATATTTGATGGGCAGGCGTAATACATTTATATGTACTACCGTAAAACCCCTAATTTAAGCCGCGGCTTAAATAAGGGTTAGTTTGTGAAATGAAATCTTGATAGCCCTCCACTTTAAGGGTGCGGCTTAAATTAGGGGTTCACATAACCTTGAATTCAATGGCACACAATTACAAATTATGAAAAAAAATGTCCAAAGATGAATCCCAAAGTTGGGGTGCGGCTTAAATTAGGGTGCGGCTTAAATTAGGGGTTTTACGGTATACCATCTTGAAGAATGTTTCAAAATGTGCAGCCACACAACCACAGGAAAGAGTAATACAAAAATGCTCTCATGCATACGTTTTGGATATGGTCAATATTAAAGCGACTTAGGACTTTTAGATTATTTGTTTTGACAGTGACTCTGTTATATTCACTGTTTACACTAAAAGGTGGCCCATGGAAAAAAATCATAGATTGGTGTATACAAATTCAGGAATGTCTAACCCAATATTATATATCAGTTTGTATAATTATGTGGATCTAAATCCATTCCTGAGAAATGATGTTTCTATAACAATTAAAGCCCCTCGGCTTCGCCTTGGAGCACTAATTCATAAATTGTAATAGAAAAGTGACCCAGGGCCCTATCCTATACTTGGTATAAAACCCCAAGAACCAATCAACCCTTATCATTATGTTGATATAGCGGGGTGGGGGTGCCGTAACATTACCCTGTTGAAAAAATGTATACCAGAATAACTCAGGTCTTCGACGGATTTGGTATTGTGGTTTTCCTTGTTGATATAGAAAACCTAGGCTATGCTGGGTGCAACATTTCATGCAATTCCACATGAATTTTATGTCTTTGATGTGTCCATGTGCGAATTTAACACTTCACTCTCATCCTAGCACTGGGTGATTCCTCTGACACCTTTGTGCATGTGCGAATTTCTCAAGAATTCTCCCAACTACAATTTTCTGATTTGTAAACATATGTATTTGATATTTCCTAAGTCGTTTGAAAATTCATTCATTACAGGTCCGTAGCCAGAGGGGGTTTGGGGGGTTCGTACGACAAAATGTTGTTGACAAAATTATTCCAAATAAGCCTGCAGGTGCTAAAAATACTGTATATTGGCTATCCGTTGTAGGGAGAATCAATTTTGCAAGGTTTAGCAATATAAATTTTATAATTATGTTTATTCTCAGTTGAATAAAGGAAAATAATAATCAACATTTGAAAGGTTAACAATAGTCTTAGGGTAAAAATGGTCCATATCTAGGGGTACCAATGGTCCTGAACTTAGGGTACCAATGATCCGGTACCAATGGTCTCTGGTACCAATGGTCCACACACCACCAGGTGTGTATAAGGTTTCCTCCTCTAAAGTCGCACTGAAGGTGTAAGACTAGCTTCGCACTTAGAACAATAGAGTTTATGCAGAGGCCAATTCTGACAGTGTTATATCTTAATTAAAGACAATCGCGCCATTTTCCAAATGTCCCAAAAATGAAAGTTTTTTTATATTTTGCATAAATACTCATGAATATATGTCTGACTTAAAATCCAAATAGTCTTCCTACCAATATTACCAACATGTTCGTAAATATCAGGAGCACTGCTCCCAATCTTTTACAGCTGAAATTAAATAAGGGCTTTGCCAACATGTGGTAACTATCGGGAGGTCTGCTCACGATTTTTGATAGCTGAAATTGACACCCTCATAGAGGTCACGATCTTTGACTATAATTTTCTTGCAATAGTGGAATACGGGCTTTTAACGCGTTGTCAACTGAAGAATGTGGGCGTTCATTTCTGGTCATCATAAGGACAACCAGAATTAATTTTCTGAGCGTCCACACCCATTTTAAATTTTGTTGGCGAGGATTGGTTATAAGGCAGATGTGACTATTACCAGCTGGGATCGCACTAACCATTCACCACATTGCCACCTCAAACTCCAATTGGCGAATCATTTTCTGACAAAATTTGCCAAATGTCTCTCACAGGAATGTCATCAAAATAGCTTCATAATTGTTTGACATTACACGAAATCGCAATTAAATATGCCCACAAATCAGAAATTTTCAATGACACTGTACACTGTAGGCCTACATAGATCCAGTCGCAGATGTATTAAAACTAGTCTGTTTTTCAAATCTGGCCTATGTTTTCTACAAAGTGACTGCAGCTAGGGTTGGGGGGGGGGGGGTGCTGTGAGGGCTAATTGACGTTAGACTATTTTGTTCTTCTGAATATTGATTTATTATGACATGTTCGGTTTGACATAGTAATGTCCGTTGTAATCCCGTAAAATGTGGAACAAATTTCGTTGTTAAAGAACATTTTTGGTTTACACAAGCTGCACTGCCACTGGCCATACAAGCCAGACTTTGCGCAGGTAGGTGTCAAAGCCCCCTGACACACTCTTTGCAGCCAAGTGCGGTCACACCTCCTGCCACACTTGGGTCTGTACAAAGCCTGGCTCTGTGCAGCGACCACACTCTGTCCGTTACATCAGCATACAAGAAGCTGGCTACATCGGACTATGTATTATCCGCAGGGCTACATTATTGATTTTAAACTAAAGGCTAGTAAACTAAAATAGTCTAAGTGAAAAAGATAAGCTTATCAGGGGTCGAAATAGCCAAATGGTTGACTCTCCACTCCTAACCTCGTATGAGAGTCGAAAAGCTATCCATAGGTTCAGAATAAAATCTTTGATAACTTTCTTAGACCACCTGCCTGGTTAAATCTGCGGATGCAATGAGAATTCTCCATACCACGGATAGCTGATTTACAGTTTTTTAAGCACCCATACCCATTGCAACGTCGGAACATCATATTTTTTGTAAAAAAAAACCTCCTCAAATCGATCATTTCTCTAATATTCTCATAGCAATTGAAAGGTAGGATGAAAGTTGTCATGGGTATAATTTAATTGGGATGGTTTTGCTCTGGTTTCTTCAGATATTATCCACAGACTTATGGAATTCTAATCTAGTTTATTGGCTTCAGAGCCTTCGTACATAGCCTGCTGTGGTAGAAGGATCCACAGAGCTAGGGTCGAAATAGCACAGGCCCGTGGGCCCGAGGCCCCCAGATAATCTGTGGGGCCCCTAGATTTCAAGTTCAATGGGCCTGACTGGCCCCTCAGAAATCTGATATTTCAGACTTGTGATAAAAGAAAGGGCCCTTAAAACTTGATTTGGGCCCCTTAATGCAAAAGGCTGTTGGCCCGACTGGGAATGCTTGCACATTATTTCGACCCCTGCCGCCCAACAGCTTGTAGTAGTCTTAATTTGGTCGAATGTCCGTAAGGTAATTACTAGGTAATTACTACTAGTCTAGGTAATTAGTTAATTACGATTAAGAGAAACGGCTCGTAACTCACCCTACAGCACATGAAACAAGCAATCTCATTGGTCTAACCTTAATCACATCCACCTTAATCATGATTAGCAACCAAATATTTAATCTAACTAGATAGGTAGATTAAGGTGATGATTAGGGTGATTCAGCAATCATGACACTGTTCTATGACTTACAAGCCGTCGGGCCCTGCTAATGAACTCTGAAAAATATTATTAAGCACCAAAACAACTCTCCATAAGTTAAACTGATATAAACCTGTGCCTATGCTAAATTTGAATAAATACGCTGGTCAATATAGCATCAATGCTGGGTAAAAATAGGTTTGTTTGAATTACTTTAGAATGTTGAAATTATAAACCTTGATTTTGGACACAAACTACAGACATTACTCAGATCACAGAGCATCATCACTCTGCGGGGTGGTGTACAAACTACAGATATTTCACTAATCACAGAAGATCATCATGGATTGCCAGGTGACTGCAGTATTGTTTGCTACGTTGTAACACCCATTCACTTGTGCCAAATTCGTGACGTGACCAATCATGTCACGGGATTATGTTCTATCGTTCCAAAATATGTCGCCAGCTGTGGCGTCACTAGGCTAATGTCTGCAGACATATCTCTAAAATCTCATGGACAATAATGTCCCTTTAAAATGCTCAGAAAATACAGGAAAAAAAACATCAAAAATTCCGTCGGCCATCAGGGCCTATTTGACCCTAATTTTGGTGAAAATTGTCTGCCCTGCTTTGAAATTGTCGGCCATTGGCCTATGGGCCAGTGTTAGTGGTATACACTGTGACTGGGCCCTTGACACACTTGCACCCCCCCCCCCCCCCCCCCCCCAAGGGGCTCCCTCCACTATGGGTGGGGAAGGTGGTGCCTCGGCCCTGGTTGTTAATATGAAGTTAACCCTCAAATATGCGATGTAACAACTCAGTAACGTTAGTACGGCAGTGGCGTGTGTTATGAATATCGGCACCTTGGGCCATAATATATCATTGTATACTCTATGCTTAGATTTCCACTAGATTTTAATGACGACGTATTCCATGAGATAGTCTGTAAATATTTGAATCGCCTTAGGATATCGTAGATGATCTATTCAGAAATCAATGTGCAAATATTAGGTTGATTTTTTTTTATTCTAAAATAGTATTTTAATCAGTTGAAATATAAGTTTACCATAATTCAAAAGAAATATCTTTCTCATTCTCCTTTACGTATGTCTGTTTTTTGTGAACGTAGCTTTGATTCATTTACATATATTATAAAATAAACCCCCTCTATTCCTAGGTGCGACTATGTGCCAGCAGAATCTCTCAACACCACCATGGCCCTCCTCTTTGTTCTTGGTGCGACTATGTAACACCAGAACCTCTCAACACCTCCAGGCCGCCCCCTCTTTGTTCTTAGTGTGACTACGCACTATACCAAGACCTCTCAGCACCTACAGGCCACCACCTCTTTGTCCTAGGTGCGACTATGCGCCACCAGAACCTCTCAACACTTCTTGGTGCTTCTTGGTGGCCGCTGGTGAGAGGTAGAATATTTATTTGAGACCCTAAAATTGTGGCCGCTGGCCGCGTCAGAGGGGTGGCCGTTGGTGAGGGGTAAATATAGAGAGAAAATGCTCCATGCCAGCATTTTGTGGCCACATAAGAGGGGTGGCCTTTGGTGAGGGGGGCCGTATATAGGGGGACCACTGTATATCTTATTATTAGAAAAACTTAAATTCTATTTGTAATATCAGAATAAGTGTAGGGGTGCTGATAATAGACGCCTGCTGATAATACATACCACTACTCTAGACATATATTGATCATTGGTCTTGCTACATTTTAAGGGTGAAATAAGTATATTCCTTGTACTTTTTGGGAGTCCGTAGTTATATCTATATAGTATTGTAGCTAATGGTGGGGACTCCCTCAATCAGTCATGTCTTTAGCTATTTAATTCTCTTTGTTCTCAATGAACGGTTACACAATCTCATGTTCAGCAGTTGAAGAGTATTGTCCTCCAATAATATCATATTCAATCATATTCAATAATATCATATTCAATAATATCATATTAATGCAGGGATTCCCACTTTAAAATTGTTCCAAGGCGGGAATTAAAATAGAGAGTTTTAGCACCTCCCACGCATGCCATAATTTAAACTTAACATATCACTTATCTCTCAGCTACATGTATTCTTTTCAGATACATTTCAGTCAAATTCTATAATTTGGTACTTGTAAATGGGAATATATGTAGGTATTGTATTTTTTGGGTTGCATATACCTTAGAAGTTTTGAGATGCGTTAATGTACCAAGATACATCGAGGTTGCTAAAAGCCCCTAATATAGATATCGAAATCCCACATCCCGCACCACTAGGAAGATCCCTGATTATTTATTTTTGCTAATGTAGTATTAGTATTGTAGCTTATGGTGGGGACTCCCTCAATCAGTCATGTCTTTAGCCATTTAATTCTCTTTGTTCTCAATGACCGGTTACACAATCTCATGTTCAGCAGTTAAAGGGCATTGTCCTACAATTTTTGCTGCGGTGGCGTTTCTAATGATATCAGATTGAGAGCAACGCCAACGAAGCCTTACTGTCGGAGGTTTTTCATTGTGTAAAGTCAGTGAGGCATGAAATCTGTCTATTGTGTTGGCCTCTGCTCAATTTGTGACAATTATAGTTGTGAATACCCTCTCCCCCCCCTCCTGCATCCCCCACCCCTGGACGCACTTGTGGTCTGAGGTCAGGGGGGGAGGGCTGGTATGCCACTCAGACCTGGCTGAGTGGTTGTCAGTCCAAGTATAGGACCGCCCTCACTGGTGCTGTGCACGGACAGTAGGTGCGTTGGGGGACCCCACTCGGGCCCACCCTTGCAGGGCCAGCTAGGGGGACCTCGGGGAGGGGGAGGGGGGACCTAGTTCTGACCGAGGCTGACTGCTTGACAGCGGGGCCCGAGCTGCACAGGTTAGAGGGTGGCTGACATCACGCTGTTGGTGTGAATAGGACCGCTCCTTGGTAACGTTTCCAGTTGTCGCCAAAATGGTCTCTGTGTTGAGTGGACGCTGCAGCTGGGACCGTTTTAATAAAATTCAATTGTGTTAATCTAAATATGTTCCTGTAGTGGTCGCCAGGCAGAGACTGGTAGGGAAATGTATCTGGGACACAGCGACCACTAAAGAATATTGTGTTTGAGTGGTTATAGCATAGACAATGTTAATAATATGATCTAAAAAAAGGTATTAATTATTCTCAAAATCTTTGTTGGGGGAAGGAGAGGTGTGTGCAAAAAGTGTAAGTCGGGAGGAGGGAGTAGGGTGTTGTCACAGAGTCGGCTGATTGGCCTTGACTATGTGTATGTATGTGGGTGTGTTGCCACCGCAGATACCAGACCCCAGGGGAGGGGTCTGGACAGTCGGTGACTACTTGTTGTTAGAGTCAGGCAGTTTCAGAAACCTGGAAGTAGGTTACATAAACAATGCCTGAGCTAAACAGCCCCTACCCCTTCAAATTAAGACCACCACTGTCACCTGCAGGTGGGCAGTCCCAGGTTGGTGAGTGATAGGTCACTGAGTACTAGGACCTAGTAGTGGCCCTTTCTTAAAACCCCTCCCTGAGCTGTGTATGACAGCAGGAGTGGTCGTGGTCAGCACCTATAGCCCATATTACACATAGCCCTCTGGTATTAGGAGGACCTTTAGTTTACTGGGGGACTACCATCTCTTATGCATGAGCAGAACTTTGTAGCTAATTTGCTTCTTGTTTTTACTCAGAAAACTAGTTTTGTGGTTGTATTTTGTGTCAATGCAGGTTGGCAGCCTGCATTTTGTATGTTTACTAGCTGGCCAAACTGCAATGCAGCTCAGATTCCTTCTGAATCATCCCTGCATGGGTCAGTTTCTGGGAAGGGTAATGGCTGAGGTTGTGAAGATTTGACAGATTGGGTTTCACATAATAAGATGAGCTGAGCTGACCATGTAATCACAACCAGAGCAAGGGGCCCTCTGATTGGTCCCTCTAGTACTGAGGCATATTGGGAGGGGAAGATGATGGGTCTTACACTTCTATTCTGAAAGCTGTACAGGGCAGAAGCAGGTGTGTTGAGCACTTTTTACCCCTTTCTCTGCAGTTATTTCTCACACAGTTGAATTCCTCACTGAATTCTAAACCTTTCTAGGTTATTCAGCTTGTTCTGTGGTGTTTCTGCGCTGAGAGTTTGGGGACTTTTTGGGGCCCTTTCCTGTGACTATAGATTGTGCCACAGGTAGTAGAGATGTTAGGAGCTGAGGCGAGATGATACTATAGGTAGGGGAAGTGTCACCAGGTGAGGTGAGGTGAGATATTTCCAGAAGTGGGGGAGCCATCGGCAAGTGAGGTGAGATGGTCCCACAAGTAGGGAACCTGTAGGCAGGTGAGGTGAGATAGTTTTACAGGTAGGGAAGGTGTCAGCAACTGTGGTGAGATGGTCATACAGGTAGGGTAGGTGTCACCAGATCAGGTCACATGGTCCTTCAGGTAGGGAAAGTGTCGGGAAGTGTGATGAGGTAGGGTAGGTGTCAGCGGCTGAGATGAGATGGTCGTACAGGTAGGGGAGGTGACAGCAGGTGTGTAGAGATGGTCCTACAGGTAGGATAGGTGTTAGCGGCTCAGGTGAGATGGTCCTACAGGTAGGGGAGATATCACCAGGTGAGGTGAGATGGTCCCACAGGTAGGGGCAGTGTTACCAGGTGTGCTGAAATGGTCGTACAGGTAGGTGAGGTGTCTACAGGTGAGTTAGATGGTCCCAGAGGTAGGGGAGCCATCAGTAGGTTAGGGGAGATGGTCCGAGACATGGGGGATCTGTCAGCAGGTGGTGAGATGGTACTACAGGTAGGGAAGGTGTCTAGAGGTGAGGTGTGTCGGTGCTACAGGTATGGGAGGTGTCAACAGGTGTGGTGAGATGGTCCTACAGGTAGGGAAGGTGTCTAGACGTGAGGTGTGTTGGTGCTACAGGTATGGGAAGTGTCAACAGGTGTGATGAGATGGTACTACAGGTAGTGGAGGTGTCCAGAGATGAGGTGTGTTGGTGCTACATGTATCGGAGGTGTCAACAGGTGTGAAGAGATGCTACTACAGGTAGTGGAGGTGTCCAGAGATGAGGTTTTTTTTTGTTTTTTTTTTAAATTCATTTTATTTATCCTGATAATATTGAATTAGCAACTTAATGCTAGTTTACATCAATATACCAGCCTTTTCGAAGTCCAATAAATTACAGTCAATTATGAACTATAGAAAGGCAAATTAATTTTAAATAAATCAAACTATATACATCAAATGTTAAAGGTACGTAATCATTAAACAGAATATTGAATACAACAAAGACAAATTACAAGCTGTGTTGATAACAATAAAGTTATAACCGATTACATGATAAAATACATCTATGCAAGTGTCATCAATAATATTAACTCAGTTTTGATATAAACAGAAAGCAAATTGAAAAGGAAATACAAGTAGAACAAAATTCAAATCACAAAGTTTCAAATCACAAAGTTAACAAATATTTACGTAAATGGTATTTAAAAGTTTTATAGCCATCCATGTTCCTTATCCTCGTCGGTAAATTGTTCCAAGTAATACTACCTTTATAAAAGACATTTATCTTATAGAGCTCACAATTTGGTTTAGATGTCAAAAATAAAGGTGCATCATGGGCTCTTGTCCTGACATTTCTTAAATTCCTAATATCCAAGTTATGCAGTTGTTTGTACATAAAGAGACCAAGAAAATATTTGCGTCTAGTAGATAAGTAATCAATTTTACATCTTATATGCAAGATATCTCTAGGTATCTGTACGTCACCAGTATTTACACAAATTCTTAGTGCTCTATTCTGGATTTTTTGCAACTTTTCCAGACACTTAGTTGTGGCACCATCATACAAGATACATCCATATTCAATTATTGGCAGTATCATTGTTTTATATATATTGGTGCTACATGTATCGGAGGTGTCAACAGGTGTGAAGAGATGGTACTACAGGTAGTGGAGGTGTCCAGAGGCGAGGTGTGTTGGTGATACAGTTATGGGAGGTGTGATGAGAGATTACTAGAGGTAGTGGAAGTGTCACCAGCTGTGTTGAGGTGGTACTTTAGGTAGGGAGGGTGTCACCAGGTGTGGTGATATGGTCCTACAGGTAGGCAAAGTGTCTAAAGATGAGTTGTGTTGGTGCGGGTGCCACAGGTAGGGGAGCTGTCGGCAGGTAATGTGAGATGGTCCCACAGGTAGTTTAGCTGTCTGCAGGGGAGTCGAGATGGTCCTACAGGTAGGGGAGGTGACAGCAGGTGTGTTGAAATGGTCCTACAGGTAGGATAGGTGTTAGCGGCTCAGGTGAGATGGCCCTACAGGTCGGGGAGGTGTGTTGAGATGGTCCTACAGGTAGGGGAGATATCACCAGGTGAGGTGAGATGGTTCTACAGGTAGGGGCGGTGTTACCAGGTGTGCTGAAATGGTCGTACAGGTAGGGGAGGTGTCTACAGGTGAGTTAAATGGTCCCAGAGGTAGGGGAGCCATCAATAGGGGGGAGATGGTCCGAGACATAGGGGATCTGCCCGCAGGTGAGTTTGGATGGTACTACAGGTAGTGGAGGTGTTATCAGCTTTGTTCAGGTGATACTTTAGGTAGGGAAGGTGTCACCATCTGTGGTGAAATTGTCCTACAGGAAGGGAAGGTGTCTAGAGGTGAGGTGTGTCGGTGCTACAGGTATGGAAGGTGTCAACAGGTGTGGTGAGATGGTACTACAGGTAGGGAAGGTTTCAGCAACTGTGGTGATAATGTCCTACAGGTAGTAAGGTAGGGAAGGTGTCTACAAGTTAGGTGAGATGGTCACACAGGTGGGGGAGGTGTCAGGAAGAGTGGTGAGATGGTCCCACAGGTAGGGGACGTGACAGCAGGTGTGTTGAGATTATCCTACAGGTAGGGTAGGTGGTAGCGGCTCAGGTGGGATGGTCCTACATTTAGGGGAGGTGTTACCAGGTGAAGTGACATGGTCCTACAGGTAGGTAAGGTGTTATTAGGTGTGCTGAAATGGTCTTAGAGGTAAGACAAATCAAGTGAGATGGTTATACAGGTAGGGGAGGGGTCAGCAGGTGTGTTGAGATGGTCGTATAAGTAGGGGAGGTGTCTACATGTCAGGTGAGATGGTCCTACAGGTAAGGAAGGTGTCAGCACGTGAGAGGTGTTGGGATAGTACTACAGGTAGTGGAGCTGTGACCAGGTTTATTGAGGTGATTACTTTAGGTAGGGAAGGTGTCACCATGTGTGGTGATATGGTCCTACAGGTAGGGAAAGTGTCACCAGGTGTTGTGATATGGTACTACATGTAGGGAAGGTGTCTAGAGGTGAGGTGTGTTGGTGCTACAGGTATTGGAGGTGTCAATAGGTGTGATGAGGTGGTACTTTAGGTAGGGTAGATGTCAGCGGCTGAGGTGAGATGGTCCCACAGGTAGGTAGGTGTTGTGTAGCTGAGGTACGATGACTACAGGTGAAGGTGGATGGTCCCACTGGTAAGTAGGTGGTCTGTAGGTGAGGTTGGATCACTACAGGTGAGGTTTGATGGTCTGACAGATAGGTATGTGGTCTGTAGGTGAGATACTATGATCCCACAGGTAGGTAGGTGGTCTGTAGGTGAGGTAGGGTGAGTACAGGTGAGGTGGGATGGTCCCACAGGTACGTAGGTGGTCTGTAGGTGAGGTGGCATGACTACAGGTGAGGTTGGATGATCCCACAGGTAGGCAGGTGGTCTGTAGGTGAGATGGCATGACTATAGGTGTGCTTGGATGCTCTCACAGGTAGGTATGTGGTCTGTAGGTAAGGTTAGATGACTTCAAGTGGGGTTGGATAATCCCACAGTTAATAAGGTGATCTATATGTGAAGTTGGATGAGTACAGGTGAGGTGGGATGGTCCCACAGGTACGGAGATGGTGTGTAGGTGAGGTAGTATAACTACAGGGGAGTTTGGATGGTCCAACAGGTAGGTAGGTGGTCTCTATGTTAGGTATGATAACTACAGGTGAGATGGGATCATCCCACAAGTAGGTATGTGGTCTGTAGGTGAGGTTGTATGAGTACAGGTGAGGTTAAACGATCCAACAGGTAGGTAGGTGGTCTGTAGGTGAGATGGGATGGTCCCACAGGTAGATAGGTGGTCTGAAGGTGGGGTAAGATGACTACAGGTAAGGTGGGATGGTCCAACAGGTAGGTAGGTGGTCTGTAGGTGAGGTTGTATGAGTACAGGTGAGGTTAGGTGATCCAATAGGTAGGTAGGTGGTCTGTAGGTGAGATGGAATGGTCCCACAGGTAGATAGGTTGTCTGAAGGTGGGATGGCATAGCTACAGGTGAGGTTGGATAATCCCACAGATAGGTAGGTGGTCTATAGTTAAGGTTAGTTGACTACAGGTGAGGTTGGATAATCTCACAGTTAATAAGGTGGTCTGTATGTGAGGTAGGGTGAGTACAGGTGAGGTTGGATAATCCCACAGGTACATAGGTGGTCTGTCGGTAAGGTTAGATGACTACAGGTGAGGTTGGATAATCCCACAGTTAATAAGGTGATCTATATGTGAGGTTGGATGAGTACAGGTGAGGTGGGATGGTCCTTCAGGTGCGGAGATGGTGTGTAGATGAGGTAGTATAATTACAAGGGAGTTTGGATGGTCTAACAGGTAGGTAGGTGGTCTGTATGTTAGGTATGATGACTACAGGTGAGATAGGATCATCCCACAGGTAGATAGGTGGTCTAAAGGTGAGGTGGCATGACTACAGTTGATGTCGGATAATCCCACAGGTACATAGGTGGTCTGTCAGTAAGGTTAGATGACTACAGGTGAGGTTGAATAATCCCACAGTCAATAAGGTGGTCTATATGGGAGGTAGGATTAGTACAGGTAAGGTGGGATGGTCCCACAGGTAGGTACGTGGTTTGTTGGTGAGGTAGGATGACTTTAGGTGACGTTGGATGATCCCACAGGTAGGTAGGTGGTGTCTAGCTGAGGTATGATGACTACAGGTGAAGGTGGATGGTCCCACCGGTAAGTAGGTGGTCTGTAGGTGAGGTTAGATAACTACAGGTGAGGTTTGATGGTCTGACAGATAGGTATGTGGTCTGTAGGTGAGGTACTATGATCCCACAACTAGGTAGATGGTGTGTAGGTGAGGTATTATAACTACAGGTGAGGTTGGATGATGGAACAGGTAGGTAGGTGGTCTGTTGGTGAGGTGGGATGGTCCGACAGGTAGGTAGGTGTTCTGAAGGAGGGGTAAGATGACAACAGGTAAGGTCGAATGGTCTCACAGGTAAGTAGGTGAGATGGGATGGTCCCACAGGTAGATAGGTTGTCTGAAGGTGAGGTGGCATGACTACAGGTGAGGTTAGATAATGCAACAGGTACATAGGTGGTCTGTCGGTAAGGTTAGATGACTACAGGTGAGGTTGAATAATCCCACAGTTAATAAGGTGGTCTATATGTGAGGTAGGATGAGTACAGGTAAGGTTGGATGGTCCCACAGGTAAGTACGTGGTTTGTTGGTGAGGTAGGATGACTTTAGGTGAGGTTGGATAATTCCACAGGTAGGTAGGTGGTACGTAGGTGAGGTTGGATAACTACAGGTGAGGTTGGATGGTCCGACAGATAGGTATGTGGTCTATAGGTGAGGTAGTATGATCCCACAGGTAGGTAGGTGGTATGTAGGTGAGGTATTATAACGACAGGTGAGGTTGGATGGTCCCACAGGTAGGTACGTGGTCTGTAAGTGAGATGGGGTGGTCCCACAGGTAGATAGGTGGTCTGAAGGTGGGGTAAGATGACTACAGGTAAGGTGGGATGGTCCCATAGGTAGGTAGGTGGTCTGTAGGTGAGATGGGATGGTCCCACAGGTAGATAGGTTGTCTGAAGGTGAGGTGGCATGACTACAGTTGATGTCAGATAATCCCACAGGTACATAGGTGGTCTGTCAGTAAGGTTAGATGACTACAGGTGAGGTTGAATAATCCCACAGTCAATAAGGTGGTCTATATGGGAGGTAGGATTAGTACAGGTAAGGTGGGATGGTCCCACAGGTAGGTACGTGGGTTGTTGGTGAGGTAGGATGACTTTAGGTGACGTTGGATGATCCCACAGGTAGGTAGGTGCTGTCTAGCTGAGGTATGATGACTACAGGTGAAGGTGGATGGTCCCACCGGTAAGTAGGTGGTCTGTAGGTGAGGTTAGATAACTACAGGTGAGGTTTGATGGACTGACAGATAGGTATGTGGTCTGTAGGTGAGGTACTATGATCCCACAACTAGGTAGATGGTGTGTAGGTGAGGTATTATAACTACAGGTGAGGTTGGATGATGGTACAGGTAGGTAGGTGGTCTGTTGGTGAGGTGGGATGGTCCGACAGGTAGGTAGGTGTTCTGAAGGTGGGGTAAGATGACTACAGGTAAGGTCGAATGGTCTCACAGGTAAGTAGGTGAGATGGGATGGTCCTACAGGTAGATAGGTTGTCTGAAGGTGAGGTGGCATGACTACAGGTGAGGTTAGATAATCCAACAGGTACATAGGTGTTCTGTCGGTAAGGTTAGATGACTACAGGTGAGGTTGAATAATCCCACAGTTAATAAGGTGGTCTATATGTGAGGTAGGATGAGTACAGGTAAGGTTGGATGGTTCCACAGGTAAGTACGTGGTTTGTTGGTGAGGTAGGATGACTTTAGGTGAGGTTGGATAATTCCACAGGTAGGTAGGTGGTACGTAGGTGAGGTTGGATAACTACAGGTGAGGTTGGATGGTCCGACAGATAGGTATGTGGTCTATAGGTGAGGTAGTATGATCCCACAGGTAGGTAGGTGGTATGTAGGTGAGGTATTATAACGACAGGTGAGGTTGGATGGTCCCACAGGTAAGTACGTGGTCTGTAAGTGAGATGGGGTGGTCCCACAGGTAGATAGGTGGTCTGAAGGTGGGGTAAGATGACTACAGGTAAGGTGGGATGGTCCCATAGGTAGGTAGGTGGTCTGTAGGTGAGATGGGATGGTCCCACAGGTAGATAGGTTGTCTGAAGGTGAGGTGGCATGACTACAGTTGATGTCAGATAATCCCACAGGTACATAGGTGGTCTGTCAGTAAGGTTAGATGACTACAGGTGAGGTTGAATAATCCCACAGTCAATAAGGTGGTCTATATGGGAGGTAGGATTAGTACAGGTAAGGTGGGATGGTCCCACAGGTAGGTACGTGGTTTGTTGGTGAGGTAGGATGACTTTAGGTGACGTTGGATGATCCCACAGGTAGGTACGTGGTGTCTAGCTGAGGTATGATGACTACAGGTGAAGGTGGATGGTCCCACCGGTAAGTAGGTGGTCTGTAGGTGAGGTTGGATAACTACAGGTGAGGTTTGATGGTCTGACAGATAGGTATGTGGTCTGTAGGTGAGGTACTATGATCCCACAACTAGGTAGATGGTGTGTAGGTGAGGTATTATAACTACAGGTGAGGTTGGATGATGGAACAGGTATGTAGGTGGTCTGTTGGTGAGGTGGGATGGTCCGACAGGTAGGTAGGTGTTCTGAAGGTGGGGTAAGATGACTACAGGTAAGGTCGAATGGTCTCACAGGTAAGTAGGTGAGATGGGATGGTCCCACAGGTAGATAGGTTGTCTGAAGGTGAGGTGGTTTGACTACAGGTGAGGTTAGATAATCCAACAGGTACATAGGTGTTCTGTCGGTAAGGTTAGATGACTACAGGTGAGGTTGAATAATCCCACAGTTAATAAGGTGGTCTATATGTGAGGTAGGATGAGTACAGGTAAGGTTGGATGGTCCCACAGGTAAGTATGTGGTTTGTTGGTGAGGTAGGATGACTTTAGGTGAGGTTGGATAATTCCACAGGTAGGTAGGTGGTACGTAGGTGAGGTTGGATAACTACAGGTGAGGTTGGATGGTCCGACAGATAGGTATGTGGTCTATAGGTGAGGTAGTATGATCCCACAACTAGGTAGATGGTGTGTAGGTGAGGTATTATAACTACAGGTGAGGTTGGATGATGGAACAGGTAGGTAGGTGGTCTGTTGGTGAGGTGGGATGGTCCGACAGGTAGATAGGTGTTCTGAAGGTGGGGTAAGATGACTACAGGTAAGGTCGAATGGTCTCACAGGTAAGTAGGTGGTTTGTATGTGAGGTAGGATGAGAACAGGTGAGGTGGGATGATCCCACAGGCACATAGGTGGTCTGTAGGTAAGTTGGCATGGCTACAGGTGAGGTTGAATAATCCCACAGGTAGGTAGGTTGTCTGTAGGTGATGTTGGATGGTCCGACAGGTAGGTAGGTGGTCTGTAGGTGAGATGGGATGGTGCCACAGGTAGATAGGTGGTATAAAGGTGGGGTGGCATGGCTACAGGTGAGGTTGGATAATCCCACAGGTAGGAAGGTGGTTTGTAGGTAAGGTTAGATGACTACAGGTGAGGTTGGATAATCCCACAGTTAATAAGGTGGTCTATATGTGAGGTAGGATGAGTACAGGTAAGGTTTGATGGTCCTACAGGTACGTAGGTGGTCTGCAGGTAAGGTGGCATGACTACAGGTGAGTGGAATGGTCCCACAGGTACGTAGGCTGTCTGTATGTGAGGTGGGATAGTCCCACAGGAATGTAGGTTGTCTGCAGGTGAGGTAGAAAGGAGAGGTAACATGGGATGGTCCCACAAGTAGGAAGGTACTCTGCAGGTGAGGTGAGAATTTCTGCAGATAAGATCCCTTAACAAGGTAGGTGGTGTGAAGGTGAAATTGGGATATGTGATAGGTAGGTAGGTGGTCTATACGTGAGATAGGATGTGATTGGATAGGTCGTCAGTGGCCCAAGTTCATCCTGCCTGAGCTCAACAGCATTGATTTAATTATATGTAATATATTTTGATTTGTTTTATTTGTCATTGTTACATGTCACACATTTTGTCATTATTGTTATAATTTGATCTGGAAGACCAGGGGGTTACCCCTGAAGATTGATTCAGAAATAAAAAAAAGTTTGAGTTCAACCACCATCTACCTAAACTATTGCACATGTGCTCACTGGTGTTACATAATGCTTAAGTGAATCTCAATTGTCTGCTATTGTGTTTTTGCAACATGATCATCAATTTTTACCATTTACACAAAATTTATCAACACATAATTGCTTGCCATTTACATTTCCCCATTTTAGAAAATCATTTCATTGTATGTTATTTATTTAATGGACATCTTCTTTTGATCAAACTTTTTCTTATTTTTCCTTTATTTTATCAGAAATACTGAGAATTTTGTATTGACATGCACTCATTTGTGTGGTACCCAGGTTCGATTCCTGGCTTGGTCAATATAGATGATGCTGGTGCAAAGTGGACAGATCGGCCAATGGTCCCGCCCATAGATGAGTTGCATGTCACTGTGTTTTTTTATTTTGGAAATAATCAAACCAAGCCAAACCTTAAAGGAAACCTAGCTCGTAGATACAGTGTGATGGTATAGGTTTAAAGATATACCCATATAAATATTAGAGTGGAATACCTCCAGCTGGTGCCACCAGTGTTCATAACCTGTCTTCCTTACACCTGCATTGGAGCGAGGTGGTTACCTGTTACATCAGTATATTAAATCGATGAGCAATATAAGGTTTATGGATGCTGAATCACCTATGTGTTACTGATTGCTTTGAGTTATCATTAAAACCTATTACTAAACCCTGGCGTGTTGTAGATGATTTCCTTTATTTGCACATGACACAACACTTTCAGAGCCACTGGACACAGAGGTACTGCCAACAGTAATATATCTTCTCAATAGTAATTTTTACTCACAACATGATGAAGTTGTGAGGTAATGGAGTTCAAGCAACTAGGTCCTCTTATAAACTACAATTCCAAGTGCAGATGGTTAATCTCTGCATATATAAAATAAGTCCTTATTATGTTGGTGCTAAACTATGAGACAGTCTACCTGAGGAGATACAAAATATCCCAGATAAGCTTCTTTACTTAAGTTCATACTCACAAGATAATGAGTCCAAGTACGGTGTAAAAGCGTACAGTTACACAAGTGACAGGTAATACATTGACAAGCGGTTTCCCCCTAGAGCAGCCCATGGGGGTTCTGGGTAAGAATAGGCCCCCAGTAGCCCCTGCTGATCGTAGAGGGCTATGATAGGGGGGAGCCTGCACTGACCAAGTGGTTCTTTGGGTTCAATTCCCGGTTAGTGTTTGGTCCACTAAAGGATGAGGTACTGCAAAAATGATTTCCAGGTTTTGATCCCCTGCTGTTTGCCAACCCTGTCACCTTCATCTCATAGATACAATCACCAAAGACAGAATTTCGTCCCAACTGGTTTTCGCCATAAAAATGACCCTAGCTGTCGGTACGGCGTAAAACACCCAACACTCACTCACTCCCCCTAGAGCTGATGTCGGTGGGAACACTCCCTGGGGGATAGTTATCATACGAAGTACCCAAGTTAATTAAAGTGAAAAAGTCACCATATCCAGGAAAGAATGCCCATATTGAAAATTAGAGGTACAAACGCCAACACTTTGAACCCACCTTCCATCCAAACATGGGGCACATTCAAAATATGGGGGAAACCCTTCCCAAAGGTCCATACTAAACATATGTGAGGTTTCATATGCTAACCCTAGGCACTAGTGTGAGAAATATGCATTTCCCCTATTGAATATGCCTCAGATTTCACACCGAATGGCAAAATATGAGGGCCAAAGAGGCAATATCTTCCCAATTTCATTTTCTCTCTTTGCTGTTTTGTGTTTTCAGTGTGGAATGTTATAATGAGGTATAATTCAATAATTTAGGTACTCTTGGAATGATTCCATGACATTTTCCAAGAAAAAGTGACGATATCCAGGAAAAAATGCCCATATTGAAAATTAGAGGTAGAAACGCCAACTCTTCGAACCCACCTTCCATCCAAACATGGGGCACATTCAAAATATGGGGAAAACCCTTCCCAAAGGTCCATACTAAACATATGTGAGGTTTCATATGCTAACCCTAGGCATTAGTGTGTGAAATATGCATTTCCCCTATTGAATATGCCACAGATTTCACCCGAATGGCAAAATATGAGGGCCAAATATGGTATATCTTCCCAATTTCATTTTCTCTCTTTGCTGTTGGCTGTTGTCAGTGTGGAATGATATAACTAGGTGTAATTCACTAATTTAGGTACTCTTGGAATGATTCCATGACATTTTCCAAGAAAAAGTGACGATATCCAGGAAAAAATGCCCATATTGAAAATTAAAGGTAGAAACGCTAACACTTCGAACCCACCTTCCATCCAAACGTGGTGCACATTCAAAATATGGGGAAAACCCTTCCCAAAGGTCCATACTAAACATATGTGAGGTTTCATATGCTAACCCTAGGCATTAGTGTGTGAAATATGCATTTCCCCTATTGAATATGCCACAGATTTCACCCGAATGGCAAAATATGAGGGCCAAATATGGAATATCTTCCCAATTTCATTTTCTCTCTTTGCTGTTGGCTGTTGTCAGTGTGGAATGATATAACTAGGTGTAATTCACTAATTTAGGTACTCTTGGAATGATTCCATGACATTTTCCAAGAAAAAGTGACGATATCAAGGAAAAAATGCCCATATTGAAAATTAAAGGTAGAAACGATAACACTTCGAACCCACCTTCCATCCAAACGTGGTGCACATTCAAAATATGGGGAAAACCCTTCCCAAAGGTCCATACTAAACATATGTGAGGTTTCATATGCTAACCCTAGGCATTAGTGTGTGAAATATGCATTTCCCCTATTGAATATGCCACAGATTTCACCCGAATGGCAAAATATGAGGGCCAAATATGGAATATCTTCCCAATTTCATTTTCTCTCTTTGCTGTTGGCTGTTGTCAGTGTGGAATGATATAACTAGGTGTAATTCACTAATTTAGGTACTCTTGGAATGATTCCATGACATTTTCCAAGAAAAAGTGACGATATCCAGGAAAAAATGCCCATATTGAAAATTAAAGGTAGAAACGCTAACACTTCGAACCCACCTTCCATCCAAACGTGGTGCACATTCAAAATATGGGGAAAACCCTTCCCAAAGGTCCATACTAAACATATGTGAGGTTTCATATGCTAACCCTAGGCATTAGTGTGTGAAATATGCATTTCCCCTATTGAATATGCCACAGATTTCACCCGAATGGCAAAATATGAGGGCCAAATATGGAATATCTTCCCAATTTCATTTTCTCTCTTTGCTGTTGGCTGTTGTCAGTGTGGAATGATATAACTAGGTGTAATTCACTAATTTAGGTACTCTTGGAATGATTCCATGACATTTTCCAAGAAAAAGTGACGATATCCAGGAAAAAATGCCCATATTGAAAATTAAAGGTAGAAACGATAACACTTCGAACCCACCTTCCATCCAAACGTGGTGCACATTCAAAATATGGGGAAAACCCTTCCCAAAGGTCCATACTAAACATATGTGAGGTTTCATATGCTAACCCTAGGCATTAGTGTGTGAAATATGCATTTCCCCTATTGAATATGCCACAGATTTCACCCGAATGGCAAAATATGAGGGCCAAATATGGAATATCTTCCCAATTTCATTTTCTCTCTTTGCTGTTGGCTGTTGTCAGTGTGGAATGATATAACTAGGTGTAATTCACTAATTTAGGTACTCTTGGAATGATTCCATGACATTTTCCAAGAAAAAGTGACGATATCCAGGAAAAAATGCCCATATTGAAAATTAGAGGTAGAAACGCTAACACTTCGAACCCACCTTCCATCCAAACGTGGTGCACATTCAAAATATGGGGAAAACCCTTCCCAAAGGTCCATACTAAACATATGTGAGGTTTCATATGCTAACCCTAGGCATTAGTGTGTGAAATATGCATTTCCCCTATTGAATATGCCACAGATTTCACCCGAATGGCAAAATATGAGGGCCAAATATGGAATATCTTCCCAATTTCATTTTCTCTCTTTGCTGTTGGCTGTTGTCAGTGTGGAATGATATAACTAGGTGTTATTCACTAATTTAGGTACTCTTGGAATGATTCCATGACATTTTCCAAGAAAAAGTGACGATATCCAGGAAAAAATGCCCATATTGAAAATTAGAGGTAGAAACGCTAACACTTAGAACCCACCTTCCATCCAAACGTGGTGCACATTCAAAATATGGGGAAAACCCTTCCCAAAGGTCCATACTAAACATATGTGAGGTTTCATATGCTAACCCTAGGCATTAGTGTGTGAAATATGCATTTCCCCTATTGAATATGCCACAGATTTCACCCGAATGGCAAAATATGAGGGCCAAATATGGAATATCTTCCCAATTTCATTTTCTCTCTTTGCTGTTGGCTGTTGTCAGTGTGGAATGATATAACTAGGTGTAATTCACTAATTTAGGTACTCTTGGAATGATTCCATGACATTTTCCAAGAAAAAGTGACGATATCAAGGAAAAAATGCCCATATTGAAAATTAAAGGTAGAAACGATAACACTTCGAACCCACCTTCCATCCAAACGTGGTGCACATTCAAAATATGGGGAAAACCCTTCCCAAAGGTCCATACTAAACATATGTGAGGTTTCATATGCTAACCCTAGGCATTAGTGTGTGAAATATGCATTTCCCCTATTGAATATGCCACAGATTTCACCCGAATGGCAAAATATGAGGGCCAAATATGGAATATCTTCCCAATTTCATTTTCTCTCTTTGCTGTTGGCTGTTGTCAGTGTGGAATGATATAACTAGGTGTAATTCACTAATTTAGGTACTCTTGGAATGATTCCATGACATTTTCCAAGAAAAAGTGACGATATCCAGGAAAAAATGCCCATATTGAAAATTAAAGGTAGAAACGCTAACACTTCGAACCCACCTTCCATCCAAACGTGGTGCACATTCAAAATATGGGGAAAACCCTTCCCAAAGGTCCATACTAAACATATGTGAGGTTTCATATGCTAACCCTAGGCATTAGTGTGTGAAATATGCATTTCCCCTATTGAATATGCCACAGATTTCACCCGAATGGCAAAATATGAGGGCCAAATATGGAATATCTTCCCAATTTCATTTTCTCTCTTTGCTGTTGGCTGTTGTCAGTGTGGAATGATATAACTAGGTGTAATTCACTAATTTAGGTACTCTTGGAATGATTCCATGACATTTTCCAAGAAAAAGTGACGATATCCAGGAAAAAATGCCCATATTGAAAATTAAAGGTAGAAACGATAACACTTCGAACCCACCTTCCATCCAAACGTGGTGCACATTCAAAATATGGGGAAAACCCTTCCCAAAGGTCCATACTAAACATATGTGAGGTTTCATATGCTAACCCTAGGCATTAGTGTGTGAAATATGCATTTCCCCTATTGAATATGCCACAGATTTCACCCGAATGGCAAAATATGAGGGCCAAATATGGAATATCTTCCCAATTTCATTTTCTCTCTTTGCTGTTGGCTGTTGTCAGTGTGGAATGATATAACTAGGTGTAATTCACTAATTTAGGTACTCTTGGAATGATTCCATGACATTTTCCAAGAAAAAGTGACGATATCCAGGAAAAAATGCCCATATTGAAAATTAGAGGTAGAAACGCTAACACTTCGAACCCACCTTCCATCCAAACGTGGTGCACATTCAAAATATGGGGAAAACCCTTCCCAAAGGTCCATACTAAACATATGTGAGGTTTCATATGCTAACCCTAGGCATTAGTGTGTGAAATATGCATTTCCCCTATTGAATATGCCACAGATTTCACCCGAATGGCAAAATATGAGGGCCAAATATGGAATATCTTCCCAATTTCATTTTCTCTCTTTGCTGTTGGCTGTTGTCAGTGTGGAATGATATAACTAGGTGTTATTCACTAATTTAGGTACTCTTGGAATGATTCCATGACATTTTCCAAGAAAAAGTGACGATATCCAGGAAAAAATGCCCATATTGAAAATTAGAGGTAGAAACGCTAACACTTAGAACCCACCTTCCATCCAAACGTGGTGCACATTCAAAATATGGGGAAAACCCTTCCCAAAGGTCCATACTAAACATATGTGAGGTTTCATATGCTAACCCTAGGCATTAGTGTGTGAAATATGCATTTCCCCTATTGAATATGCCACAGATTTCACCCGAATGGCAAAATATGAGGGCCAAATATGGAATATCTTCCCAATTTCATTTTCTCTCTTTGCTGTTGGCTGTTGTCAGTGTGGAATGATATAACTATGTGTAATTCACTAATTTAGGTACTCTTGGAATGATTCCATGACATTTTCCAAGAAAAAGTGACGATATCCAGGAAAAAAATGCCCATATTGAAAATTAGAGGTAGAAACGCCAACACTTTGAACCCACCTTCCATCCAAACATGGGGCACATTCAAAATATGGGGAAAACCCTTCCCAAAGGTCCATACTAAACATATGTGAGGTTTCGTATGCTAACCCTAGGCATTAGTGTGTGAAATATGCATTTCCCCTATTGAATATGCCTCAGATTTCACCCGAATGGCAAAATATGAGGGCCAAATAGGCAATATCTTCCCAATTTCATTTTCTCTCTTTGCTGTTGGCTGTTGTCAGTGTGGAATGTTATAATGAGGTATAATTCAATAATTTAGGTACTCTTGGAATGATTCCATGACATTTTCCAAGAAAAAGTGACGATATCCAGGAAAAAATGCCCATATTGAAAATTAGAGGTAGAAACGATAACACTTCGAAACTACCTTCCATCCAAACGTGGTGCACATTCAAAATATGGGGAAAACCCTTCCCAAAGGTCCATACTAAACATATGTGAGGTTTCATATGCTAACCCTAGGCATTAGTGTGTGAAATATGCATTTCCCCTATTGAATATGCCACAGATTTCACCCGAATGGCAAAATATGAGGGCCAAATATGGAATATCTTCCCAATTTCATTTTCTCTCTTTGCTGTTGGCTGTTGTCAGTGTGGAATGATATAACTAGGTGTAATTCACTAATTTAGGTACTCTTGGAATGATTCCATGACATTTTCCAAGAAAAAGTGACGATATCCAGGAAAAAATGCCCATATTGAAAATTACAGGTAGAAACGCTAACACTTCGAACCCACCTTCCATCCAAACGTGGTGCACATTCAAAATATGGGGAAAACCCTTCCCAAAGGTCCATACTAAACATATGTGAGGTTTCATATGCTAACCCTAGGCATTAGTGTGTGAAATATGCATTTCCCCTATTGAATATGCCACAGATTTCACCCGAATGGCAAAATATGAGGGCCAAATATGGAATATCTTCCCAATTTCATTTTCTCTCTTTGCTGTTGGCTGTTGTCAGTGTGGAATGATATAACTAGGTGTAATTCACTAATTTAGGTACTCTTGGAATGATTCCATGACATTTTCCAAGAAAAAGTGACGATATCCAGGAAAAAATGCCCATATTGAAAATTAGAGGTAGAAACGCTAACACTTCGAACCCACCTTCCATCCAAACATGGGGCACATTCAAAATATGGGGAAAACCCTTCCCAAAGGTCCATACTAAACATATGTGAGGTTTCATATGCTAACCCTAGGCATTAGTGTGTGAAATATGCATTTCCCCTATTGAATATGCCTCAGATTTCACCCGAATGGCAAAATATGAGGACCAAATAGGCAATATCTTCCCAATTTCATTTTCTCTCTTTGCTGTTTTGTGTTTTCAGTGTGGAATGTTATAATGAGGTATAATTCAATAATTTAGGTACTCTTGGAATGATTCCATGACATTTTCCAAGAAAAAGTGACGATATCCAGGAAAAAATGCCCATATTGAAAATTAGAGGTAGAAACGCTAACACTTCGAACCCACCTTCCATCCAAACGTGGTGCACATTCAAAATATGGGGAAAACCCTTCCCAAAGGTCCATACTAAACATATGTGAGGTTTCATATGCTAACCCTAGGCATTAGTGTGTGAAATATGCATTTCCCCTATTGAATATGCCACAGATTTCACCCGAATGGCAAAATATGAGGGCCAAATATGGAATATCTTCCCAATTTCATTTTCTCTCTTTGCTGTTGGCTGTTGTCAGTGTGGAATGATATAACTAGGTGTAATTCACTAATTTAGGTACTCTTGGTATGATTCCATGACATTTTCCAAGAAAAAGTGACGATATCCAGGAAAAAAATGCCCATATTGAAAATTACAGGTAGAAACGCCAACACTTTGAACCCACCTTCCATCCAAACGTGGGGCACATTAAAAATATGGGGAAAACCCTTCCCAAAGGTCCATACTAAACATATGTGAGGTTTCATATGCTAACCCTAGGCATTAGTGTGTGAAATATGCATTTCCCCTATTGAATATGCCTCAGATTTCACCCAAATGGCAAAATATGAGGGCCAAATAGGCAATATCTTCCCAATTTCATTTTCTCTCTTTGCTGTTTTGTGTTTTCAGTGTGGAATGTTATAATGAGGTATAATTCAATAATTTAGGTACTCTTGGAATGATTCCATGACATTTTCCAAGAAAAAGTGACGATATCCAGGAAAAAATGCCCATATTGAAAATTAGAGGTAGAAACGCCAACACTTCGAACCCACCTTCCATCCAAACGTGGTGCACATTCAAAATATAGGGAAAACCCTTCCCAAAGGTCCATACTAAACATATGTGAGGTTTCATATGCTAACCCTAGGCATTAGTGTCAGAAATATGCATTTCCCCTATTGAATATGCCTCAGGTTTCACCCGAATGGCAAAATATGAGGGCCAAATAGGCAATATCTTCCCAATTTCTTTTTCTCTCTTTGCTGTTTGCTGTTGCCAGTGTGGAATATTATAACTATAGATCTGGGACACAAGAAACAACTCATAAACCTTAACATTTTCCGTCTCCTCCTGTTAGTTCGTCCTTTCCTCTGTTCTTGTAAATTCATCAAAATGCACATCTAATGGCAAATTCAGAGTGTAATGACAAAATGTGTCCCATTAATGCACAATACTTCATATAAAATAACATTTATATTATCTGACCAGAACTCTTACTATCGCTATGTCACAATAAAAAGAACACAAAATGAGCTGTTTCTTGCTGACCAGATCTATAGGTATAATTCACTAATTTAGGTACTCTTGGAATGATTCCATGACATTTTCCAAGGAAAAGTGACGAACCCACCTTTCATCCAAACAAGGGGCATATTCAAAATTCGGGGAAAACCCTTCCCAAAGGTCCATTTGAAACATATGTGAGGTTTGATACGCTAACCCTAGGCATTAATATGAAAAATATATTTTTTGCCCATTGAATGTACCTCAGATTTCACCTGAATGTCCACATATGAGGGCCAAATTTGGAATATCAGGACCAATTTCTCTTCACTCATTGCTATTGAATGTTGTCACTCTGGAATGCTATAACTAGGTATAGTACCCCTATTTAGCTATTTTTCAAAATAATTTTATGATATTTGCTGGGGGGAAATCACCATATCCAGGGAAAAATGCCAATGTTGAAAATTTGGGATAGAAATGGTAACACACCTTCCATCCAAAGATGGGGCATATTAAAAAATAAACAAAAACCCTTCCTAAAGGTCCATACTAAGCATATGTGAGGTTTCATGTGCTAACCCTAGGCATTAGTATGAAAAATATCTGTTTCCCCCATTGTATATGCCTCAGATTTCACCCATATGGCCAAATATGACGACCAAATGGAGAATATCTCCCCTGATTCATTGTTTCTCTTTGCAGTTTGGAGTTGTCACCCTGAAATATTATAACTAGGTGCAATACACTAATTTAGGTACTTTCGAAATGACTATGACATTTTCTGAGAAAAAGTGAAGATATCCAGGAATAAATTCCCATATTGCAAATTAGGGGCAGTAACGCTTACATTTTGAACACACCTTCCATCCAAACATGGGGCATATTCAAAATTGGAGAAAACCCCTTCCCAAAGGCCCTTACTAACCATATGCGATCCTATGTATCCTACATACTCATACTGTTTACTACCATACCCAACATACCTACCCTACACTTCTATCCAGAGAACATAGTTTGATAATGTTATGATGTAACATACCAGCATGGTCCCTGTGGTTTTCTAGCATGTTTACCATCGCCATTTCCTGAAACATAACCCCTTGTAATGATGTGTAGATCCCTACTTGAGAAAAATACAGGTGGTTGAAACATGCATTGGAGTATACTACTTTAGGGCACATTTTAGAATGTTTAGAATAGTTATTCCCTTTATATCAGGGGTGAAACTGGTCAATGCGAAAATCATGGAACTTTGCACATGCATATCTTTACAGAGGGGGACACAGCAGCGCCCCCCTCTTTACAAAGAGGAGGCCAGCACAATGCCATATTCAGACGATGTATTTCTAATAAACACAAAATAAACAAGTGAATGCTAGGACTATTCACGACTATTAATTTAGTCCCCTCCAGAACGGGGTCGGGGGAAGGTACTGGGGGAACCCCCATTCAAAGGGGGGTTCGGTCAGGAAGTCATATTTTTGGGAATTCCCAGTGAAAACAACAAATATAATGCAAAAACAAAAGGCCCCTATATTAAAACCTATGGATTTTGTGTTTAGCATTTTCAGGGCATGATTTAGATAACATTTAAATCAGTTCCATTGAAAAATGATTTTATTTTAATCATGACGTAGGTTCCCTTCAAAGTTTCTTTTGGTTTGACAATTTACAAAATAGAAAAAGCAGTGACATGCGACACATCTATGGGGCGGGACCATTGGCCGATCTGTCCACTTTGCACCAGCGTTATGTATATTGACCAAGCCAGGAATCGAACCTGGGTACCACACAAATGAGTGCATGTCAATGCAAAATTCTGAGTGTCTCAATCAAAGAAAAGAAAAAATAGTAAGTAAAAATGTCCTAAAACAAGTTGTCCATCGAATAAAAAACATACAATAATAATTTTCTGAAATTAGGCATGAAGAATTTTCGTGTAAATGGAAAGAATTGATGATCATGTTGCAAAACAACTATATCTTGAATTGGTGATATGTGGCACCATGTCACCTCACCTGTAGCCACCTCCTTACCTTTAGAACCATCTTACCTCACCTGCTCTCAAGACCCCTATGTGCAGGACCATCTCATCTCAACTGTAGATACCTCCCCTACCTGTAGAACTATCTAACCTCACCTGCTCATCCCTCCCCTACCTGTTGGACTATCTCACCTCATTTGCTGACACCTGCTGTTCCCTCCATTACCTGTACATTCATGTCAGCTTACCTTCCGTACCTATACTACCATCTCACCTTACCTCCTGACCCCTCCCTTACATGAAGGACCATCTCACCTTACCTACAACCCCTACCTTTAGAACCATGTCACTGCACCTACTGACTCCTCCCCAACTCTAGAACCATCTCACTTCACCTGGTACCCCTCCCCTACCTGAAGAACCACATTACCTCACCTGTAGACACCTCCCCTACCTGTCAAAACCATATAACCTCACCTACTACCCCTGCCCTACCTGTAGGACCATCTGACCTCACCTAGACACCTCCCCTACTTGTAGAACCATCTGACCTCACTTGTAGACACCTCCCCTACCTGTAGAGCCATCTGACCTCACCTCCCGGCCCCTTCCCTATGTGCAGGAGCATCTCACCTCACCTGTAGACACTACCCCAACCTGTACAACCATCTCACCTCAACTGTAGACACCTCCCCTACCTGTAGAACCATCTCAACTCAACTGTAGACACTTTCCCTACCTGTAAAACCAACTAACCTCACCTGCTCATCCCTCCCCTACCTGTAGAATTATCTTACCTCACCTGCTGCCCTCTACCCTACCTGTACTACCATCTCACTTTACCTGCTGGCCCCTTCCTTATGTGTAGGACCATCTCACTGCACCTGCTGACTCCTCTACTACCTCTAGAACCATCTCACCTCACCTGGTACCCCTTACTACCTGTACGTGTAGGACCATCTTGCATTACCTGCTACCTCTCACTACCTGTACATGTAAAACCACATAACCTCACCTGTAGACACCTTCCCTACCTGTATGACCATCTCACCTCAACTGTAGACACCTCTCCTACCTGTAGAACCATATAACCTCACCTGCGCATCCCTCCCCTACCTATAGCACCATCTCGCCTCCCCCACTAGCCCTGCCCTACCTGTAGGACTATCTCAGCTCACCTGTAGACACCTCCCATATGTGTAGAACCGTCTGACCTCACCTCCCGGCCCCTTCCCTATGTGTAGAAGCATCTCACCCCAACCTGTAGAACCATCTCACTCTCACCTGCTGACTCCTCCACTACCTCTAGAACTATCTCACCTCACCTGCTACCCCTCACTGCCTGTACATGTAGAACCATCTTGCCTCACCTGCTACCCCTCACTACCTGTACATGTAAACCCACATTACCTCACCTGTAGACACCTTCCCTACCTGTATGACCATCTCACCTCAACTGTAGACACCTCTCCAACCTGCAGAACCATCTAACCTCACCTGCACTTCCCTCCCCTACCTGTAGCACCATCTAACCTCACCTAATACAACTGCCCTGCCTGTAGGACCATCTCACCTCACTTGTAGACACCTCCCCTACCTTGGCTGTCAGTACGGCATAAAACATCACTCACTCACTCACCTGCAGAACACTACCTCACCTACAGACCACCTACTTACCTGTGAGAGCATCCCACCTCACCTGTAGTTATCCTACTTCACCTACACACGACCTAATTACCTGTAAGACTATCCCACCTCACCTGTAGTTATCCTACCTCACCTACAGATGACCTGCCTACCTGTGGGTTGATAGCACCTCACCTGTATTCATTATACCTTACCTACAGACCACCCACTTACCTATAGGACGATCCCACCTCACCTGCAGTTATACTCCCTGACCTTCATACCACTTATCCCCTTGTATGACCATACCCCCTCACCTGTAGTTATCCCATCTCACCTAGAGACCACATACCTCCCATCGCAACTCACGTTTACTTATCCTACCCCACCTACACACCACCTACCTACCTGTAAGCCCCCCCTCCCTCACCTGTAGTCATCCTACCTCACCTACAGACCACCTACTTACTTCTGGGCCCCGTGGGGGTCTGGGTAAGAATAGGCCCGCAGTAGCCCCTGCTGATCATAAGAGGTGACGATAGGGGGGACCCAGCACTGACCAAATGGTTCTTTGGGTTCAATTCCCAGTTGGTGCTGAGGTTCACTAAGGGATGAAGTACAGCAAAAATGATTCACTAAGGGATGAAGTACAGCAAAAATGATTTGCAGGTTTTGATCCCCTGCTGTTTGATCTCACCTCACGTCTGGACAGCTCCCATACCTGTGGGACCATCTTCCCTTACCTACTGACACCTCCCCTATCTTTTGGACCATCTCCTACCTCTAGCACCATCTCACCTCATCTGCAAACACATCCAATACTTGTATACTATAGCCATCTCACCTAACCTACTGACAGCTCCCCTCCCTGTAGGACCATCTACCCTCAGCTGCTCACACCTCCCATATCTGTTGGACCATCTATCCTTGACTGTTCCCTACCTGTATGACTATTTCACTTCACCTGCAGACAGCTCCTCTACCTGTAGGACAATGTAACCTCATGTGCCAACACCTTCCCTAGTTGTACTACGTTGTAGGTCCATCTACAAATACCTGATGACATATCCCCTATCTGTTGGACCATCTCACCTCACCTGTGGACAGCTCCCCTACCTGTAAAACAATCTCACCTCGCCTGCTGATGGTTCCCCTACCTGTAGCACCATATACCCTTAACTGCTAAGACCTATGACCTAAGCTATCCTTACCTGCTAAGACCCCCCCCCCCCCCCTACCTGAAGGACTATTTCACCTCACCTGCCAACATCTCCCCTAACTGTTAGGCCATATCCCCTCAGTTACCGACACCTCTCCTACCTGTATAACCATATCACCACACCTGCCGATACCTTCCCTACCTGTAGGACCATCTAACCTCAACTGCCGATACCTTCACTACCTGTAGGACCATCTACCTTTACCTCCCCTCCCCTACCTCACATCTCCCCTATGTATTGAACCATCTAACCTCACCTGCTGACACCTCCACTACCTGTAAATCCATTTCACCTCACCTGCCGATAGCTACCCTCCCTGTAGTACCATCTGCCCTTAAATGCTAAGACCTTCCCTACCTGTATGACTATATCACCGCACCTGCAGAGAGCTTCCCTTAAGCTGAAAAAAAAAGAAAAGTTGAACAACAGCATGGTCCATGGGTTGAAGTAAAGTGAGACCTGCTGTAAAGCCAGTCACTGTATTTATAGTCCTGCAGGTAGGGCCCTCTGGTGTGAAACACAGTGGAGGCTACCCCCTGAACATGGCAGAACTAGTCCATAGCTTTTAGCTATAATGATATAAGAGCTGGGCAATTATATCACCCATAACCATCTCAACTCATCTGCCAACACATCCCCTACCTGTAGGACTATCTCCTATCACCTGCCAACACCTCTCCTATTTATATGCCATATAAGTTGTTATATAGATATATAGGAGAGGGCCTACCTATAGGCCAAGACTGTGGTGCTGCCACCTAGAGACTACCTTACCCCTTTGGTTGGGACAGGTAGCAAGTTCAGATAGCTGGAGAGTACCAGAGGGACAAAACCTACAGTGACTTCCCACGAAAACTACTCCAAAAAAATAGTCGGACCAGGGTTTTGGTAAATATGCCAAATTGTGCTCTGTGTTTGACGAAATATACGGGAAGTCATTGTAAGGGTTGTGCCAAAGGTTCTCTATACTCTTTCGGTTCATTTTCTGGTTCACCCGGCAAGCCCTATACACGCAGCATATCCCCAGCACTACCTTTAGGACCATCTCACTGCTCCTGAGGAGAGTTACCCTACCTCTAGCACCATATAACCATACCTGCCAACACCTCCCCTACCTGTGAGACCATCTCACCTCACCTACCAATGGCTCCCCTACATGTGCGACAATCTCACTTCACCTGCCGATGGCTCCCCTCCCTGTGGGACCATCCCACTCCATCTGCCAATGGCTCCCACCTCACCTGTGGACAGCTCCCCTACCTGTGGAACCAACTTTACCATGGCCTCACTGTACATTCATCCCTCTCTGATACCAATAGACTCACCCAAATCTACCAGTAGAGCAGAGACAACTGGCCAGTGACCCAGTTGATAGCGATTACCACTCCCAAGTCACCCTGGGTGGTCACTGACGGTCTGATCCAGGTGAATCTGCCAACCCACACTGAACTTTGACCATTTTCACTGGCCTTGCCTGTTCACTCCTGGGTGGTTTGTTTGTTTGTTGGGTTAGTTTAACATCCGGCCAACCCTTTAGGGTTCTTTTACCAGACTGCTCAAGGTAAAGCTTTTCAGCTAGCTAGTTCAGCTACCTAAGACATAATAAAACAGTTTCCAGTATTTTATTCATTTTGATATGCCTAAATAAAAAAATTTCAGAGCCTGCATGACAGTGCCTATGTTAGGCCAGTCAGTTTTTCATACAAGTTGTAAAACATTATTGCAAGCGTGTCCAGGCCTAAAATAATCAAACCATATGATATATAGGATCCTGAGATATATGGGAACATAGATATCTCCATCATTTTCATTTTGGTAGGGGTGATAAGGCCTAAAATAAATTTTTTCTAAGCCCAGGCTGAGTGGAAATGCATACACCATCAGCCTAACCCAATGATAGCATCTAGGCCTATTTCACTAGACCTGGAAAACAATATGAACCCACCTTTAACAATATGAACCCACCTGAGTGCTGAATGCTGTAATGTCTGATATGTCGTATTATTTGGCCAAATTAGATCCCATATCTGACCAAGGTGCCCAGAGCTGGCGGGAAGAACCCGTTTCAACTGCTTCCAGGAGGACGACGCCATATTGAAAAAAAGATGACGAAATAACGAGTTTGATTCCGCGTTGGTATATCTAATATGTCCAATTTGCCTGAGTGCTGAATGCTGTGATGTCTGATATATCGTATTATTTGGCCAAATTAGATCCCATATCTGACCAACGTGCCCAGTGCTGGGGGGAAGAACCCGTTTCAACTGCTTCCGACAGGACGACGCCATATTGAAAAAAAGATGACGAAATAACGAGTTTTATTCCGCGTCGGTATATCTAATACGTCCAATTTGGAACAATTTTCACGAGTCCTCCTTGTTCTATATATCATAATAATATCTCAGCAGTGTTCGAAATTAAGGGCGCACCCTGCACCCGGTGTGCATGATTTTGCTGCAGGGTGCAAACATTTGGGAAGGCATGCACCCGGTATATGCATGATTTTTCAACAACATAAATACCTTTATATAGAGGTGTACACATCAATTGATTGCCGGGTGCGTGGTTTTTGCCTGTTATGCACCCGACGTGTGCATAAAATAAATCCTTAATTTCGAACACTGCTCAGGTAAGCCCAAATAATCCCAAACAATCAGTATTTTAGCTCAGAATTGATATAAAGTTTTAAAGATTTAAGCACCTAACATTCCTTTGTCTTCATAATAGACTCTTCGAGGTATATCTTTATAGTGGACAGGTCCGGATTATTCCATTCTAGTAGGGGTGGCAGGTTAGATGGTTTTCTCTATGATCTCCACCACAACACGCCGAGGTCCCTCCCCCTTACAAATCGTCTCTGGATTTCTAACTATAAGAATGACCTGGTCAAGCCTTACGGCGTAGTCCTAAGTGTTTCAGTATATGAAAAGAATAGCCTTTGACCGTCTCATAAAAAAGTGTAGAGAAGGGAGGCGGCCACAGAAATATATAAGAAATTATGGTGCTATCATACCTAAGAGGCGGGCATGAAAGCGACAAGAGGAAAAGTATAAAAAAGATCACAAATTGACACTTGCAAATGATGAAATATGAAAGATTCATGAAGTCTTCTAAATGAAGCATATGATGTTATTGCTCAGATGCAATGCTTTCCTGAAGTCAGAACCAGAATGCCCAGGATATTCAGGTGCAAATATCAGTCAACTGAGGTAGATGTTATAAAATAAACAGATATTGCGCAACAATCATAACAAAACTTGAAAAGCTACTGTTACTACTAACCCTGATTTCTCTTTATTCCCAGGGATAACTATAGGGACAAAACAAGTGTTCCAAGAATCCAAATCAAAACAAGCAATTTATATGACTGCACAATAATGTTAACAAGTTCAAGCAGTTTCTAACTGTCACATCTCTGTATTCCTATATAGCTACTGAAAGTCTTCTTGGAGAATCTCAAAAAGTTACAGCTCTATGAAAGTGAAACCCCATCCTCAGTCTCCATACACTTCTACAGTAAAAAGTTTTGCTGTGCGTGGAGTGATGATCTTGTTCCTTTAATATAGAAAATGCCTATTCAAATTTCTGATAAAAGAAACCATAGTTTCTTTTCCAAATTTCAGGAAAGCAAAATAGAACTTCAAATAATTGTTGATACCAAATTAGAAACAGACCTAATAAACTACATGTAATTTGATAATTATCATATAGCCATAACTTAGAAAACTGGAACGAAAAAGTTAGTGACAAAATCCTAACAAGCTTCGCTGGTACTCATCATGCTGGTTAAGATTAAGAGACAGACGCCAGGAAGCAGCAGCCCAAACATTTGTGTAGAGAGGGTTGGTGCCCTAAGGTCCGCCTCCCAAAAATCAACAGATACACCTGAGACTTCATGGGTTTTGTAAGGGTCCTTCCATAAAGTAGGTATGCACACTTTGAAAAATTTCTGACTACTGCGCCCCCTGATGTGTACGTACTAAATTTCAAAAATACTTATAATTTCTAATTCTCCTTTCTCAATGTATGGGGCCCTAGATGGGTGGGTGGGGGAGGGTCCCATGTCGCATGTTGAATTTAAGAAATGGTCATGTCCCCTATCACTTAAACTATAAACCCATGTCACTTGTGTCACTTGTATTAGGTAATATTGTTAAGTTCTTAACTCCCAAAGGGACCGTCTCAAAGTTGATATTATTCGGCATTAAGTCCCCTTTGAGAGTTGAGGGTTTAACAAGTATACTCTAACCCAGAACTAATTTTTTTTTATTTTTACGTTTGGGTTAAAACAAGGAAGGGAACTTAAACCTCTATAAAACTTTTCTCATGTCACTAGTCTCCATGTCACATGTTGAATTTAAGGAAAGGGCTATGTCACATGTCACTAAGGTAGCCATGTCGCATGTGGAATCTAAGAAATAGCAATGTCGCTGTGTCAAATTTCAGAAATGGCCATGTCGCTGTGTCGAATTTAGGGGTTTAGAGCCGTATGTATCTACTGATATATCATGTGTATAATTCTGATCATTATTATCTGAGTTACAGCATTTGGTACATCAATTTCTCTACTCTGACAATGAAAAATGCTCTAATGATCCATCACACCCTTGACAGGCCTTATTAGGTGCTAATTTGCATATGAATACTGAGACAGATATGCCCCAGGCAGCCTAGGCCTTGTTGCCTATCTATGTTATGTTATGTCTATGACTGAAAAACCTTGCTTTGGTGGCAAAAAATAATCGTCTATGATGAGCAATGACTTGCTACCCCTCTGACTGGTCAGGCAGGGGACATCAACAAAACAGGTAGTCAAATAATAGCCAATTCAATTTTGTCTAAACAAGTTAGCTCCACTCTTGACTGTCCCTAGTCCATTAAGACTGTCCCCAGCAGGTATCATATATTCATACCCTGCCGCCCTCACACACCCCTCCCCCTGACTACTATGTGTTCAGTGGGGTGGCAGTATCCGAAATTAAGCATATTTTTAGTGCACCCATTGGGTGCACAGTGTCAGGAATTGTGCACCCTGAGCTTTGTCCTTGGAGTCACCAAACATATATTATGGGTAAAATACCGCAAAATTGTGCACATTCCGGGTGCACACCCCTTAAAATGAAATGAATATGTACATTAAGAATTAGTTGTATGTATGTTAACGCTGAAGGTGGGGGGAGAACAGGCGAAAGCTTGACCCCTTTCAGGCTAATGCTGAATAAAAAAATTTAAAAAATCGCGCACATTTTCGCAGCTGGGTGCATGATTTTAAGGGGTGTGCACCCGGAATGTGCACAATTTTGCGGTATTTTACCCATAATATATGTTGGGTGACTTTGGGTGACATTTTCGCACCCGGCTGTGAAAATGTGCACGACGGGCGCAGGGCGCAGCTTAATTTCGGACACTGCACGGTGGCATCTGTACTGGACTGGTCAACACCTGCCCGACCGGGTGCTGGGACTGCCTGGTCTGTCCATTCCTTGTGTGAAAGGATATGCATCATAGTTCTTAAAAACGTGAAGAAAAGGTCTGTTTTCATAAACTTTGCATGTCCTTGTTTCTGGGAAAAAAAGTATTTTTCCCACCCAAATGTCCATGATATGGAAAAAAAAGGATGTTTCTTCCCTGAACATTTGTAATTTTGGGAATAAAGGGTAATTTATACTCACAAAAAGTCAGCGTTTTGCAAAAAAAAGGGTAATTGTTTTTGGACATTAAAAGTCAGTGGAAAGGGGGTATTTTCTATTTTGAAGAACAATGATATTTCCTACTTTTATATCTGAGTGGAAATAAACCATGGCTGTGGTGGGTGCCCGGACTATAATTAGAACCACTGGGTATGTGTCCGGCGAGTTAGTGGAAAGTGAGGTCGGGGGAGGGGGAGAGGTGGAGGGGGAGCCAGTGAAGGACCACCCTTCCCCTCCCTAACCCCTGTGACGACCGTGCCCCACCTGTCAATTACACCTCTTGCCCCTCCTACTTCTAATACTGCAACCACCAGTGAACAATGAGAAGAGAGGTGAATACCTGAGGGCAGAGGGAGGAGGGAAAAGGAGAAGGGTCCAATTAGCACCAATTTCACGCCTGTTGACTATACACAATAGAAAAACATTTGACAGTAAGGCTTTGGGGCGTACTTCACCAATAACCACTAGAGGACGCCCCCAAAGCAAAAATGAATTTCTCAACCTAATATTGCAGTTGAATATGTTAAAATCGGTATGTATTAGTTTAAAGTAATGTATGAACATACATGTTTGATAATATTAGATTTTGTTTCATATTTTCCTAATCAGACCCCTGCGTCAAAATTGAACAAAGAAAATATGATATGCTTCAGTTTTGACACATTTCAACCATTATAATTTTTCCAATTTTCCTCAATTTTCCATGAATAAAATAAAAAATACAATTTCAATGTTTTTTTGACCTCTTAAAGACAAGATTGAGGTGATCGATGGTTAGCATCAACGATCGGTTTGAGAAACCGAAGAGCTCCGGTTATTCGATTTTACTGAAAGAACTCGATTTTAGATGTAGACTTAGCTTTTACTAAGACATGCCCATGACATACCTTCATCCCTTTACCCTCTTCACCCCCTTTCACCCATACAACAGGTCTAGTTTCCTAGCCCTAGCTTTGCTCCTTTGCGTTATTCACCCTTTTGCCCTAGCTTTGCCTTAGCTTTGCTCTAGCTTTGCCCTAGCTATGCTCCTTTGCCCTCTTCACCTCTCTGCCCTAGCTTTGCCCTAGCTTTGCCCTAGCTTTGCTCAAGCTTTTGAAATCCTATAGTAAAACTCACTCTCCAAGCAGATCGATTAAGCATAGATTCCAATATGGCCACGCCCAGTGGGGGAAGGGGGCATTCCCGACCTAGTTTCAGTCTATTTTTAGAATATCATTATGATGTCATCCGATCAATCTCTAATCAGAATTTGGTCCATATGAACAATTTTCAATTCCCATAGAGATCCTATGTTAAAACCTACACTCTGCGAATGACCGTATCCCCCTAGCGAGAGACCGAGAAACCAGCATATTTTCAATATGGCTACCCCCAGTGGGAAAAGGGATATCCCAAATCTATTTATAGAATTTCTATAATGACATCATCCGTCCACTCGCCTAGCAGAGTTGGACTTTCGAAAAAGGGAATCACCGCCATAGAAATCCTATAATAAAGCTACACTCTCCGACCACAGATTCCGTCTAAAACCGACAAACACCCAAAAATGATTTTGCTGGAACCAGCGAGATGTCGTTCTAGCCATGTTTATTCAATGGAAAGTTATCAGCCTTTTCTGATGACTGCTTACTCCGATTTATCGAGAGCTCGACTGGATCGCATGGCGATCCGGAGAATAACCAGACCGTTTTATAATAGGCCCCAGATTTTAATTCATCTTCATGTTTTTGGAATGGAAAGAAAATATTATCCTGCTACACACACAGCTGAGAGCCCTAAATATGCATGTATTTATGGGCTATCATGTGGTATTTGTGGTCTGGCTATATATGATTCAATAGTATTTTTTCATTAATGATTTGTACTAAGCCCAGCATAATATATTTTAATATAGGTGAAAGCTGAGACTGCTGTGTCCAAAATTAAGGTTAAAACTTGTGCACACGCTAGGTGCACTATTCCTGAAGCTGTGCACCAGAAATTTGTTCTGTGCACCCTCCTGGTATAAAACAAATGTAAAAGCCATGAAAAATGTGCACATTACAGGTGCACAGCTTAAAAAATCGTGCACCTGGCCGTGAAAATGTGCGTGTCGGGTGCAGGACGCAGCTTAATTTCCGACACTAGACTGAAAGAGACGTTTAATCTATATTTTGTTATTTTTTTGTAATTTTGGACTAAAATGTGAAAAGTAGGTAAAGTAGGTAGAAAATATGTTCTGGTGCGTCAAAACTAGTGACCAGGTCACAGGTGCGTCAAAATAGGCACCAGATGCGTCAAAACAGAAGAATTAACCCCTGACAGGTATACAATGATATTTGATAAAAATATTTTGAAACTTTACAATTTTATTTCATAATTATGTTTACAAGATGTCATTCTATTAAATAAAGATTAAAAATTCAAAAGAATACAATTTTATCCATAATTATGATGTTATCATTGAAATATGGGTCCTTACTGCGTCAAAACCGGCTCCTCTAGTATCAGTATGATTTAGGGCATAGTTACCAGGTCATGAGGATATTTAAACCCATTTAGTTAGTACAGAGATAGTTTTCGACCGAGTTCTCTCCTACATAGTTCTCCAGCTGCTGTGATGAATGGCATCCGACATGGGGACCCCCCCCCCCCCCATCTCGGCCCAGAGGTAGCTTTGTGGAGGCTTCTCTCATGGCAAGCAGATATATGGAGTAAACGGGTCAGCGGTATCCACGCCATTTCCGACATTGCACAGCGAAATTTTGGGCTCCAGAAGTGACCATATTTAGCATTGGGGCCTATAGGGAAAACGCTAATTTTTGCGATTATGCAAAAAATTCACAAAATTCGAAAATTTGAAGGGTTGTATCGCATTCCTTGGATCAATTCCAAACTTTTTTCATTTACTGTATGAAGATTGGAGTGATATTTAAAAATTTATCGCGAAATAACATGTTTTCTCCCATAGAAGCCAGTGTTAAAAGCACCCCCAACCTCCGTTCGCGATTTCCACGAAATTTTGGTCCGCGATGTATTTTTAGACCCGCATACTGTGTATATCGTTCATGCAGGTCTGAGGTTTCAGGGGGAATCCCCGGCCATTCACGCATCGCGCGGTGAATTGGTATATGGACGATCTGCCCTATACGGTCTGCCCAATTTACCTGGACGATCTGCCCTATTTTCCTGGACGATCTGACCTATTTTCCTCACACTAATACACTCCAAAACATGGGAAAATAAATAAACTAATAGTTCCCATCGATATTCTTGAAATTGTCTACCATAGATTCACTTTTTATGTTATCTGAATATTTACAGACCGTCACATGGGAGGCGTTATCATTGTAGTTTGGGTCAATGAATTACACAGCAACACTTCCCCCCCTAAGGTGCCGATAATACCCTCCACTACTCTAAGTCAATGTTCGCACCTTGCACCATTTATGTACTACAAACACAGGGGGTGTAGAATCAACGATTCTACAAAGGAAATTACAAAGGAAATTTTGAGGGTGCCAAAAAATGTGAAAATTTCTAACATGCCTTTCAGTAAAAACTAAGTGTCCAACGTGAAAATGGACTGCACCAACGTGTTCCTTGGAAAATTCTGTATAAGAATAATCAAGCTTCAATTATGTAAGAAGATGCGCAGGTCTTCACATTAAATGTGCCAGTTTTGGCCCCAAAGTGTCCCATAAACTTATTTTTGAATGTTTGATATTGTTTCAATGTTTAAGAATTACAGAATAATGAAAATTACGTAGTGATGTTTTCAATAATGCAATCATAGATATCATAATCGATGGGGGTGACTATATACACCTCTTCACTTTTTAACAAAATGTTTTTGGTAATTACTAATGAATCTCTGGCTTTTGAATATATGATTTTTGCCCAAAATAGAATTTTTGAAAAATGGGATGAAACCTGGTAATCTATATAATTGACTCTTTTCTCATTATGTTGCTTTTTATTTGATATTCATAATTTAAATGGTTCAAAAGTTACACAAGTTTTTAATTGTCTACTGGTGTTGGGATAACCTATGAAATGGTCACAATTCCTATATAGGAAATGTATGGTAAAAATGACAGAATTTACCCTCACTTTTCAAGGGTATTTATTGTAATATCTCGTGTTCTAATCAAGATAGAATAATTTGTTAAAAAGTGTTGAATTTTAAAACGTACGCTCTTTCCATGTATCAATTTTGGAGGGTAAAAATCAAAAGTTTATTTTTGGGTTGGTAGTACATATGTAACGCACAGAGTGTGGCCCCTGCACAGAGCCAGGCTTTGTGCAGACCCAAGTGTGGCAGGAGGTGTGACCGCACTTGGCTGCACAGAGTGTGTCAGGGGGCTGTGTGGACGTAGCCACGTTGGTTTTAACACACCTGATAAGGTCATCCAGTCCATTGAATGGATTGTGTAAGGGAAGACAAGAGGGTTAGTGTTTTTATATATGGTGGAAGGGGAGTGCAATATAGAAGTAGGCCGTAAAGATAATGCATAGATCTAACCATCTTTGGACCATTTTGGCATAGAGTAATGGCGTGTATTATCGGCACCTTAGGGCATTATAAACCATTGTATGCTTACTTTCCCTAAACTTTAATGAAAACATGTTCCAGGAGTCTGTACATATTTGATGACACTTAGGATATGGATACGATTTTCAAAAAATGAATATGAGAAATATTAGTTTTATTTCATTTTCATGTTTTGGAGTGTATTATCGGCACATGTCTTGTATTATCGGCACCCTGTCATATAAATCATCATTATTCATGTAATAAAATAAGTAAATTATAATCTATGCCAGAAAAACATGTTTACAAAGCCTACGTAGCATATCAGTTGAATCAGAGTATACCACTAAGTCTCATGATTGATAGAAAATATCATTAAAGAAAAGATCAATCAAGGTTATGTATTTTCATTAAAGGTATGCAGCATATTTCTGTAAATGTAGCTCGGATGTCCTTTAGATATTAATTAGAGTTGAATAGAATTACTGTTACCTTTCTAATAACTTATCATAACTTCACCAGACAATATTTTCTCAATTTGTTGTCATGGTTCATGTTTTCAAGTAATTTTTGCATATTCAACAGCCAAATATTATAGTTATTAATATAACCCTGCCGATAATACCAGACATACACACTTGAAGGAGTGTATTATCGGCACCCATACAGTAAAACGTGTTCCTAATACAAAAACAAAAAAGAATTCAAAAATGTATTTCTCATGAATTCTTGTGACCCGTAGAAATCGAATTTAAAAGATACTTCTTATTTTGGGGACCTACAGATAAAATTAAATAGCAGTCGGGAGTTTAGGTCTGTGCATGCGTGGTCCCTTGGCGCCAATAGTTTTTCGGGGGTCAAGCGCGACTTTTCATCCTATCAGGCTGTCCCCTACCAAAACATGGCGGCGCCCAGTCCGAGTCTCCCGAGTGCCGTATACGCCACTACTCTAGTAGCCTATATATGTCGCATTGCAGACATGTATGGTCTATATGTAATATATGATGTTGTAATGTTTAAAACCTATTACTTGTACACATTATAAGAAAATGTCTATAATATAGACATTTTCTTATAATATATAATAATATTATATTATAACAAGTACACGATAGATTCTTGAATTTATGTTTAATATGGTCTAATTTTACGCATTCTAATAGATAATCAAAGGCTTCAAATGTGTGAAATTAGACAAATGCGTGATGATACCCAACTCCCACGATAGGCCCTATATGTACCATAGGCCTAAGTAGTATACTATATATTATATATATAGGTGAAATAGGGTTTATGTACATCCATTTGTCACTCAGGATTTTATGATTTCATTGTTTCATATCTTCTTGCTTCAAGAATGATATTTGAAGGATTGTATAGATCTGTCCGATAAAACCCTCAAATGCTCAATAGGCCTACAAGTATAACACTACAGTGTTCGAAATTAAGGATTTATTATATGCACACGCCGGGTGCATAGGGGTTTAAAATCATGCACCCGGCATATTTCTGATGCACACACTACTATATAATGGCATTTATGCTTTTGGAAAAGCATGCACATGCTGGGTGCATGTCTCCTAAAAAGTATGCACCCGGCAGCCAAATTGTGCACACCGGGTGCAGGGTGCGCCCTTAATTTCAAACACTGCACTATGCTAATAATGCTCACTGGTCGGGTAAATTTTCAAACCAACCAGTAGAACTATCTTAATGGCAGGGTTCGAAATAAACGTCAACCTGTCAGCCCCAGCTAGGCTGATTGTTTTGAATCAGGGCTGACAAATTTTGAGAAAATTACATTAAAATCTGCCCTGATTTTTCACACCTGTAATACATTGTAGTATGTCCGAGCTGACAGCCAGAAAAGTTAATTTTGAACCCTGATAATGGTTTATAAGATGAATCGATTCATCTGGCTCTGTGCGTCGTTAGGATTAGGCCAAAAACAAATAATTGTTGCGTTCAGGTTTCATGTCCCCAAAAAAATTTTTTTGAATATTTTTTTTAAACTGTAATGGTAGACTAGGTCTTCATTTTAGCCTCGTTTTAATGGATTTTCCCTACATTTTCCTTCAAAAACTTTAGGGTCGGGGCTAAAAAATAGGGTCGGTCGGGAAGCCTGAACACAACTTTTTTTTTCTTTTGGCCTCAAAAAGCCAAACATCAAACATTTTGTTTCTTTTTGTGCACTGTTAGAGTAGAGCTGCCAGTTTTTGTGCAGTGCTAGATTTCGTGCATTTTACGCATCTTTATGGACGCATTTTTTCAATTTATGTCTTACAGATTTCATTGTACTCCTATGTCCACGAGGGTATTATGACGCAGTTAATAGACAATTATTGTGACGATTTATCAAAAATTGTGCGTTTTAGAGGCAAAACTGACTAGGTTGCAGGATAACGCAGGGTTCTCTAATCCTCGCGTCCAAGTCGTACTCTGTGCAGACTCTCAAGTACAGCAGGTGCTGCGCGACGGCCCAGGCTCTGCCAGGCTTGGCCCAAACCACACTCTGTGTGCCCAAGTGCGGCCTCGGCCGTCGAGCGACACCTGCCGCACTTGGGTCTGCACAGAGTACGGCTTGGGGGTGTAGACCCTTAAATTCGACAGCGCGACATGGCTATTTCTTAAATTCGACACAGCCGTTTTTTAAATTCGACAGGCGACATGGCAAGTTAAGGGACAAATGACATTGCTCTTTTTCTTAAATTCGACAGGGGACGGGAGCCCTAAAACGATAGTGACAGGGGACAGGGTTAATTCTTAAATTCGACAAGGGACATAGGTATTAACTGGGTTATAGTGACATGCGACAGGGCCATATTTTAAACTCGACACGCGACGTGGGGACCCCCCATCTAGACCACCCGGCTTGGTGCAGGGCCGCACTTCGCGCGGTACACATAGAGTAGTGGCGGGTATTATCGGCAGGGGTCTATTATCGGCACAATTTACACCAATTATGATATATCAGAGGAATGTAAGCTTTTAGGATGATCAAATTTAATTATATCAAATAGTGTTGTGTTCTCTATGACTTAGCAATAGGGTCGAATTGCAATGGCTGTATGAAGATAGTTTAATACTAAAAGAAATAGTTTGGCTTTTTATCAGCCTTCAAGAAAAAGCCATTTTATCTAAGCAAATAACCTACATGGGTGGATCATGATTCATTTGTAGAGCTCAAAATAAAAAATGTCATACCAGTTTGAGTTTTATCATAAACAAGAAATATGAATTGAATTAAATTTACCAAAAAAGTGTGTTCTAGGTATCACATCAGGTTCAGGTGCATGGGTGCCGATAATACACTCCATTCCCTCTAATGTCTTGTATTATCGGCAGGGTTATATCATTAGTTCAACTATTAGGCTGGTAAATATGCAGAAATTATTTGAAATCCTGAATTATTATAAATAAATGATGAAATGATGTGTTGCGAAGTGCTGATAAGTTAGAAGAAAGGTAACAGTGCTCCAGATTAAATCCAGATAATATTAAAAGAACATTGGAGCTGAATTGCCATGAACAGGCTGCTTTACATTCAAGGGAAATACATAACTTCTGATCTTTTTTTCATACTGATATATTCTATTAACTAGAAAACTCGATATGAGACTCTGATTCAACTTAGATGCAATATAGGTTTTGATAACATGTTTTTTCTGACAAACATGATAAATCTATTAATTTACCAATACATACACTTGATTAAGATAACAGGGTGCCGATAATATACGACAGGTGCCGATAATACACTCCAAAACATGAAAAAATAAATGAACTTATATTTTCCATACGATGTGTTGAAGGACTGTTTAATGATTTAAGGGTATCAAGATATGATTAGGGTTTTATATCAAATACGTTCTGATCAGATTTTAGAGAAAATGTGCATGAAATGATCAATTTTGCATTAAGGTGCCGATAATACCCTCCACTACTCTACACCATTTTCGCGTAAGTAGCGCGAATTTGACGGGAGCTGTGACACCTTAGGCCCGGCAATAAAGCAGGGCAGATCATCCAAGGGTAGAGGGCATAACGTCCAGGGGAGAGGGCAGAACCAACGTCCATGGGGCAGAACGTCCACTGTAAATTGCCATACGACGTGAGGAGTGGAGAGTCGATCATTTGGTTAGGCCCCAGGCAGAGACAGAGCTAGACAGTTGGCAGCTCTTGCCGTGGCAAACTGCGATAAACATGTGCGACTTGAAAAATCTAACCTGTTCTACGGCGAGGTGGGATGTTTCTTGACTAATGAGTTTTTGTTGCATGTAAATTGGACCAGTATTAAGGAAGTTGTGACCATTTGTCACTCTGCAATGCAGGGATTCAGCACCTGACGCCGCCATGATGTTTCAGGCCTATTGAGAGCTAGCTTCTGATTGGCCGATGGCCCTGGCATCTCCCCCAGCCTTGTATTATTGTTTCTGATTGGTGCACACGATCAGCGCCTTTTAGCACCTCGGCCACTCGCCGGGAACGCGTTTATGTCCCTCTGCGCAGATTTCCGCGCAACGTGCGTAAGTCACTTCCGGCATGCGGCGGCCGACGTGAACACAGGTAGGCAGACACGAAAATTGTCGGGATGAAATTGTTTGTAAATCATTTAATTAGGAACAGAAAATTGTGATCCTTGCACCAACAGTTAATTCATTGGCGATAGGATGTCTGCAGATAGGCTTTATGGCTTGTCAAAGTGTTTCCTTGACAAATACACCTACACTGGCAGACAGTGACAAGTGCCGTACGGCCGTCGTAACGTTTTAAGTTTAAGGCAGAACTTGCGGATTTCAAGTCCAGAGGTCCCCTAAGGGGGGGGGGGGGGGGGGGGGGGGATCCCGGGACTATTTTCGCGGTGGGGACGGTCTCTTTAGGGGCACAGGGGGGTTATTTAGGATGGCTAAATTGTTATAAAGTTATCTGATCGGCCTTAGTAGATCTATGTACGTTTTACCATGCAATATTGCAAAATCAGTGGTACATCACATTCAAATATATCACATTCAGAATCAGCTGTTAGAGTAGGCCTGTTAATGTGACGCGAAAAAGCTGTCAGGAAAGCTGACGGCCCAAGCTGCACTAGGCGCCGTCATCGCGGCCGTACCTGCGCGAAAAAGGTGTCGGGGAAAGCTGCCGGCCTGTACAGTAGTAGTAGTAGTAGTGATTTTATTGACAACAAAGAGTCATACATTTGATCTCATGTGTCATACATAGTAAACTGATACATGGAGTATAAACACACACAAACACTACAATAGGTACATACAACAGTTAACAGATCTTTTCATTCGCTTTAGCACCAAACGAATTATAAAAACTAAGGTTAACATTTTTACAAGCAACATTAGCATATAGATGCTGGTTGGATGCATCTTTAACTTACATAACATATATACAGCACCTGGTATAACATTTATACAGCACCAATGATAATACTTGTTTTACAAAAGTGACTAGTTAACAGTCCATGAGCATAGCATCGGGCTGGTCATAAATACTTTACATTGACTAGTCTTAAGGATTGGGTAGATAGATTCATAACATATATACAACTCTATAGCCTACATGGTGACACTTGTCCTTACTAAAGTGAACATTTATTGTCGTAAATGCTCTTCCCTGAGCTTAAAGGCCGAGTACACATAGGCACCTAATGCCTTAATGACTTTTGTGTCTCTGCTATTCATAATGGAAAAGAATAAATCACCATGTAACATTATATTAGTGTTGAGCCCTGTTGCTTTAAAGAGAGTTAGTCGTAATTCTTTATAGAGTGGACATTTTAAGAGAAAATGTTGTTCATCTTCCACCTCATCCAGTAAACAGTTTGGGCATTTCCTTTCTTCTCTTGCAATTTTGGGCCTTAAATGCCTCCCGGTCTCTATTGCTAAAGAATGTGAGCTCATTCGAAATTTAGCAACAGCTGTTAGATGTTTTAGGTTTGATAAATGTAATAAATACGTTTCCATACAATACTCTTTCTTATATGTTTGAAATGATATTAGTTTACCTTCTTTTTTTGTGGATATTCTGGACATACAACACTTCATATGCGAGCTATAAATTCTCTCCTTGAGGTCCCCTATCATTCTATATCTCACAGCTGATGGAGCAGCTACAAAAACTTCTGGTGCAGAAATGTTCAAAGATTCTAGTAGTTTTGCAACCTCTGACCACCAGTTAGTTTGGCCATGATTGTGAAGCTCCACAAGTGAATCAAAAGCATTACGAATGGGGTCATTTGCTTGAAGATTTGCTATTCTAAACCAATACTTAAGGACATTTGTATTTCTTCTCAATTGTACTGGGAATCTTCCGGAGTCACTCAAAAGAGCATCTGTTGGAGTTTGTGACCTGAGACCCAATGCACTTTTAATATAATATAAATTGAATTTTTCTATTACTTCATTTTGCCTAAATTTGTACCAGATTTCAGATCCATATTCGATTATTGGTAATATCTGCGAGTCAAAAACTTTAAATGCTAGCTTTGGTGATAACTTACCAAGCACTTCACCACTTAGTTTTCTCATTTGGTAGTTTGCTTTACGAGCTTGCCCAATCAGATAATTTGGCATTGTACTTAGTGGATCCTTCTGACGTGTATTGAAAATGAAACCAAGATATTTGTACTCATCTGTGACATCGATGGTGTCAGATCCTATCTTAAAATCTGTTTTGCTATCTTTCTTCTTATTGAAAATGAGTACCTTTGTTTTCATCAGACTAACAGTCATATGCCACTTTTTACAAAATTCAAACATTCCATCTATCTGTGCTTGCAAACCCTCTGCTGTATCTGAACATAAAACCAAATCATCAGCATATAAAATATACTGTACTATAGTGTTGTTTAGAACAATGCCATATCTGTGTTTCAGGAATTTCTTTAGATCATATAGATACTCTGTAAATAACTTAGGACTGATCATCCCCCCTTGTAGTACCCCACATATACTCTCTATCTCGTCGCTTAGTTCCCCATTTACCTTAACCCTGCACCGTGATTTAGTATACATGCTTTGTATTACCTGTAGGAATTTCCCACCAACACCACGCATTTTAAGCTTATGAATTAGAGCAGCACGGTTAACATAATCAAATGCTTTGGTAAAGTCTACGAAACAAACATAAAGGGACTTGTTAACAAACTTCTGTTTCATTATCAATGAGTACAGAATGAAAGCATTGTCCGCAGTCATCCTGTCTTTCATGAACCCAGATTGAAATATGTCATTGTCCGATAAGATTTCATTTTTTATACAGAGGCGGGAATTTAGAATTGATTCAAATAGTTTTCCAATAACTGGCATTACTGTAATTTTTCTATAATTATCAGGATTGAGTGTACATCCTTTCTTATGAAGTGGGTTAATAATTCCCTCACACCAACCAGTGGGGTATTCTCCAGATTGTAAAACATAATTAAACATCAATGTTAATGGTAATGTTATTTCTTTTTCTGCAGATTTCAAAAATTCACCTGATATGCCGTCAATACCTGGAGCTTTCTTGTTTTTTAGTTTCCTCAAACTGATTAGAACCTCATTTTCAGTTATCACAGAATTTAAGATGTCATCGCTTATGTTACTGTGGATAGGACCTAAACTCATGGGTTCTTCTTGCATACCTAAGTTGATATCCATGAAATCGGGTTGTGAAGGTGGTCTCACTTGTTCCTTAAAGTACTCTGTGAATACTGTAATATTGATGTCAGACATTGAAGTTTTCTTGTGTTTTTTCCAAAAGTTCCAGTAATGCTGAGGATTATTAGAGACCATACTTTCAAGTTCTAGCCGTACCTTAAGAAAGTGCTTTCTTTTTTTATTTTGAATAAGAGTTGTACAGAGATACCATTTTTCCTTCTTTCTCCGGATTTCCGGATTTTTGCCAGTTCAGTATAAAAAATGAAATTTAATTTTTTCTTCACCAAAACGACCAATATTGCCTTTCAACTTATCCCGGTGTCTTCTCTAAGCCATCCAAACCATAAATGTACGTTTTCTGGTTAATATTTGCAATCTTTTAGGCCTAGAGTGAAAACTGAAAAATCCGGAAATCTCCTTCCTACTTTTCCTGATTTTTCAGATCCCACAACGTATCTTGATACGTCATGATTTTTCATTACTCCTTAGTGGCATCTCTGCCTGTACTGGGGGTAGGTGCTGTCAAAATTGGGGGACCTGTGGATGGGGACCTATGTGTCGGGACCTCTGAACTTGTTACCGAACTTGCGTAAGGAGGCAGACACGAACAAAATCATATATAATTATGGCCTTGGTGCTCAGTACTTATGGACTTTACAGAGCTAGGATTAGTAGGATCATCTGATTGTTTAAATATATACTAGAAACAATGTCACTGTTATGACAACTACATATTACAACATATTAGAATGACTAGTTCCGCCGTGAAATATAACTAGATGTAACCCCTGATTTAGATGTACAACTGGGGAACAATGAAAAATGGCTTCATAGCCAAATTGTAATACCCAGTAAAAATAAAATATCTAAAAAAAATAATAAATAAAATGGTCTCAAAACGGGGAGTCTGGGGGTTTAGGAGGAATCCCTGGCCCTCTCCGCATCGTGCTTCAAAGATCACATTCTAGCAATGATGGGCCAACGTGCTTATTGCGCTCTGCTATTCTGTCATAAATATGCCTCGCGAAATCAGCCCTAGCAGTTTACCTGCCCTTTGGACAGGTGAATGTCAACATTTACCTGCCCCACCTCAAGTTTTACCTGCCCCGGGCATGCGGGCAATGCTTAATGTTGAGCCCTGCATCTAAAGATTTGAACAAGAGCTAGAGTAGTGGCGGGTATTATCGGCACCTTTGGGTATAACACAGCATTGTGCACATATTTTCCATAAGGTTTAATGAAAGCACGTTCCATAGGAAAGTCTATACATATATAAACTCCCTTATTATATAGAATACGATTTTGAGAAATGAATAAGGAACATATCAGTTTTATTATTTTTTCATGTTTTGGAGTGTATTATCGGCACCTGTCGTGTATTATCGGCACTCTGTTATATATTACTCTTTAATGATATTAGGCTGAAATAAATAATTGAGATCTTTTGCCAGAAAAACTTGTTCACCTTGTTTACGTAGCAATCAATGTGATTTCGAGTCCATTAAAGACTTTATTAATAGATCTATGTTACTTTGGCTCAAAATATTTCAAACAAGACCATTATTTTATCATCCTATATTTATGAGTCTGTAATGTTAATTAAATGTTGGTTTGTTCTGATATAAGATGAGATAATAAGAAGAGTATTATTACTTTAAAATCACTACCTATTCATGTTGCACACCTGTTTTTCTCCAATATTTCGTTACAATTCTTTGTTTATAGTATTTGTTTGATAATTTCCAGCATAATATCTTAACCTATATTGCAACCCTGCCGATAATACACGCCATGTACATGGCATGGAGTCTATTTTCGGCACCCATCCTAACAAACTATTTCTATACCTGTCAAAATTATTTATTGCAAATTCTTCATTTTTGGACTTATCTTGGCCCATAAAAATCGAATTAGAATAACATGTTCAACTTAAATGTTTCTTTTGGTACCTCTGACATGTTTGCACAGTCAGTGCTCTTGAAATTGTGTTGTAAATGATCAAGTACAAAATTATCTTTGAATATCTCCAAGTCTTATTTACTGAAATACACAAATTTATTTGAAATGTCAACTTTTGTGTCAGGGGTGCCGATAATATAGACGCCTGCCGATAATACCCGCCACTACTCTAGGTGAGTTTATTTACTGCTTTATAAGGTGAAAATAAAACCTCCCCCCTAAAGCACTTAAAAAAACGAAACAAAAAACACTGATGTAGAGAGTGGGGGTACTGGGGAGAAACCACCCTCAAAGTCGCACAGCCTCCCATAGCTAGCCAGCGGGGTCAGAGGAACCAGACTAGGAGGCCTACGCCGGCTACGCGGCGAGGGCCTGAGTTTACACTTACAGCCACTTCGATGCGAGTTATATTATGCAATCTTCGGCATCATACAAAACAACCATGGCAAATTGATAGAACTCACCTTACTTTAGCATGTTACAGTAGTTTTTTTTCATGTTCTTCTTTTCATTACAGGAAATTCATCAATAATTAGTGCTGCAACTCACCCTTTTCTATGGCGTTTCAGCATGGCGGGAGCTGACCGGAAGTAAACAACGCACCTATCAGTGGCGCCCCCTACAAATAGGACATCGCACCATGGGCTCAACGCTGGGACTCCCCGAGTGGCGCGTCCATTGATTTATGGTCTCTGGAGTAATTTGACGGTCTGTCGCTAGAGGTCCGTCTTAGATGACATTTTGCCGCCTGCTGGTCTTTTATTGTGAAGCTCGCCTACAATACAGTCCCTGCAAAATAGGGGTTATCCGGAACTGCGCATAGGCCTATATAATTATCATTATAATGGTGTGCAGATCGTCAACATTTCAGAATAGATCTAGAGTTCAACCAAACTTTTCTTTAGATCATTCAGCAATTTTTGCAATAAGAATACCGGGCCAGTTTGGTTTTTGTTAAAGGCCCATATAATATGAATATATGTGGGTCTATTGATATGTGACCAATCATGGGATTTAGAGGCTGAGATTTGGGAGTTTGAAATCCCATATATATGTGGTATACACGGGTATACCACTCTTTTACCATTTGTGCTTTATTTCCATTTTAAAGCTCGTTGAACAAAATCTTTTGGGGCCGTCCATAAATGACGTCATGCTATTTTTGATCATTTTTGACCCCCCTCCCCCCCTTGTCATGTTTTGTCATGCAACTCCTGACCCCCCCTCTAAAAATGACGTCATTTATGATTTAGAGGAGACCCCCCCCCCCCCCCCAAAGTGTAGATATGGCATATGAGTAATATATTTGGTAGGATATAGAGGCCTCAAAGCAGGGATCATGAAAAAAGCTTAAGTTCCCTTTAAAAGGTCGCATTTTGGAAATAAAGGTTGGATAATGGAAAAAAAGGTCATTTTAGAATAATAATTTTAAGTTTTTTCATGGTGAAATTAGAATAAAACCATTATGTTTTATTGGTCCTTTGTGCTTGGCGTTACTACCTTCAAAGAATTTAAAGTTAATTTGACTTTTGGTTTGAAATAGACAACATCCTGTCTGAGGCTGTAGGCCAGGGTGGGTATGGTTGCCTAGCCACTCTCCATTGGTTTGAACAGCTCCTTGTGTTTAGAATTCAGAGATGCCACTCAGCAGGGATGAATAAACCAGAAAAGTAGGAAGGAAATTTCTGGCTTTTCACTTTTTTGGCTAAAAGGGTAAAAGTATTCAAAATTGTGTTTTACCCTGAGCTGGTATGATTTCCATACAAATTTGGCGATAATTATTGCAAGTTAAAGCACTTCCATAAAAGATTTGCGATATTATCACCAAGGCCTCAAATCAGTATTGTGAAGATAATTACAAAATATCGCGGTTTTAAAAATATGTATTTTCACAAATATTATTATAACAAAATATGTATATGTGACCAAGGAAGAAGGCTGTATAGTTTAAGTTTGAATGAAAAACATTTGAACAAAAAAAAAAGAAAAACTAGTGGCTATAACATTTGTTGGTATTGTGGTATCTCTTCAAACTGGATTATCTCGAAATTTTTATGGAGTACACTCCTGATGGAGTACACTCCTGATAAAAAAATGTCCAGAAAAAGTCAGAAAAATGGCATCACTGAGAATTTTAGGTAGGTCCTACTAATGACCCTTTATATATCAGAACCATATTAGCAAGAAGTTAGCATTTCAAACATGTATTCCTTAGAAACTCCACTCATGGTTTTCAAGAATGCTATCCCTGATGATTAAGTCAATACTCAGACCAAATGGCAGTGGATGGTTCCTAAATCAGTATGTCCGAAATATTTAAATCAGCTACTGAATTACCACTGATTGTAAACTCTATGACATATGACTTGGATCTAAACTGACATATAGGAACAGGCGGCATGGCCATTTTTTAAATTTGACATGTGACACAGGATCCCCCCTCCATCCACACCCCCTAAACCAAACTGAAAGAGCAAGACCATTAATGTTTTAAATTCACTCCATCATAATGCCCCTTTGACCATAATAGTAGGCCTAGAATATAATCTTAAATACATGTATTGAAGAAATGTCCATAACAAATTTCAACATGATGTCATGCTACACATGACCCCCCCCCCCTCCCCCCCTTGTCATGTTTGGTCATGCAACCCTTGACCCCCCCCCTCCCCCCCCCCCTGCTGCATGACGTCATTTGTGGACAGCCCCTTTTCAGTTTAAAAAAAAATAAAAAATTCTTAATTATCACAATTAGGGCTTATTCAAAATACAATAATATTTTACACAGATCTCCGTTCATACACCAGTTTTGACTACTGCAAAGTGAAATACTTTTGTCATTGAATTTGACAACATATTTTACATTTTTAGCCTAACCCCTTTGACTTTAAGGCTGGTTACGTCCCTGTTCTTGTAAGCTCAACAAACTTAGCCTATTATGTAAAAACTTTAGTATAAGCCTACTGACAGTATGTATAACTATATTTGTATCTTGCATACAGCACGCGATAAAATGATAATATCATTTTATGGAGTGCTGTACCCATATTATGATGTATATGTAAGATCGGCTGTCATTCGTCTGACCAACGGCTAATCCTCCTTTGTTTAGACCCCACTGATTACGAGGACGAGTTGCTGGATTTCCCCAGGATTTCCCAGGATTTCCCCCTGAAATTTGTTTTATTTCAGAAAGTTCAAAGGTTTACCAACCCTTAAAAATTAAAATTATTGAAATCTGATTTGAAGCATGGAAAAGGGAATTAAATCAGCTTTTAAATGATATATATGCTATTTTTATATGTTGATTACTCATTACAACGTTGTCTTTGGAGAAATAATGGAAAAATAATGATTTTTTTTTCGTTTTTCCGGGCAGCTACGTACGGCTGGATCGGGGAGCACACCATCGGGCGGTTATGGCCGGATTGGGTCTAAAGGGACATTTTCTATGTTGATTTTAAGAACCTCTAATGTCGCATGTCGAATTTAAGAAATGACAAATGTCATGTTTTTTTTGTATGTCACTTTAAGCCTCATGTTGCATGTCGAATTTAAGAAGAGGCCATGTCGCCCTGTCGATCTTAGGGGTCTTACCCATATAATTATACCATACGGTCATGCAGAGGTCCCGATACCTCAGTCCTACCCTCTGTGTAACTCATAGACCTATATTGTAGGTACCCAAAAAAGTGAAATGTGAGTACACATGTATTTCAATGTTTTACAATTATTTTAAGTAGCGAATTTAGAGGAGCACGACCCCCGCTTGTTTGTTTGTTTTTGGTTTTTTTTGACACGGGGGGGGGGGTGCAATTTTTTTAATTTCTTTTTAATTTGGAAGTCTGCAAATAGGAGCCTCAACCCCTTTCTCCTGTCCCCCTTCTTGTAACATCAAATAACTGTTTCCCCCTCCCCCATCCAGACTGACTGATACGCAATATGGCAGTTTGATTGGCTGGGGTTATGCTATAAAGGTATGTAGTGAGCAGGTGAGGGCGGGGCTGGAGCGAGGCGGGGCTTTGGTATGTCAGGGGTGTGGCGGGTAACCGGTTAGAGTGTACAGAGTGGCCATATTGCCATATTCTTGGACGTAATAATGTATACTGGTATATAATTATAAGTGTATCTTTGTATTGGCGCTCATGGAGCGTCAACTGAATAATGCTCTATGGATGCCAAAGCAAAGAATAGCGAATCCATAATTGTGACCAGCCGGGGGGAAAGGATGCGTCAGGCGGAAATTCAACATTTAAGAGGATGGAATAAGTTTTTTATATGATACCAAAAAAGTGAAATTGTGTTAATGAGCTGGGTGGTTATATTTTTAATGTTCCTTTATTTATTGGGGAGTATCACTATTAAAGTTCGTACTTGTTCATATCCTGTACTGGTTCGTTTATTCATTATTCGACTGCGTGATATTATATCGCTTATCGAGGATCTTTCGTTTACTTGAAGATGTTAATAAAAGTGTTATACTAAGATAATGGGGAGTTCCTAGTGATTATTCGTTGAAGTAGCTAGCTTTCTCCAGACAGGTGTTATCCTGGACCCCAATTCAGTTCTTAGTGGTAGAGATTCTAAGTAAAGGGGCTCAATCCTATACAAAGAACACGCACTTGGCAAGAGGTCAGTTTATTACATTCATAATAATATTCCGAAGGTACAAGTATACAGTTCTCCATCCATACAGTTCTTTCCTTTCATTTCACAATTCAAACACATCAGTAACAATCCAACCAGGTATAGCTTTGGTCAAGCTTCCCCTTTCGCAAGGTATATACGCTCTTACACTGTTGAGAGAGTCACCTCTCGTCTACCGGTAACGGAGACCATTGGTAGGATCTCCGTCACTTCCAGCACGCAGTCCGTAAGGCTAAGCCTAAGCCGTCCCAATCCTTACTATCACCTGTTCATTGTGGTTACTACCATCTTAACACTACCCGTGTGATCCGTATGTAAGACTATTGCTCCATGTGTTCTGTTCGAACTCTATCTTGGTCTGCTCGTCTATCTCAAGTCTCATACCGCTTATATAGCGACAGCCAAAAGGCTTGTCGCTATGCTCATTTACACTATTACTTAATGAAGTACTACTAATCTCTCATACTGCCCATTCTTACTCACATAAACTAATTCTATTTCTAGCTATCATATTAACTAATGTTGACGGCAAGGCCTGCTGTCCTTAGTATCTTTTAGCTAGATGTTTCGATCCATAACGTACCCTTACAGGTCTCCATCGTCATTCGTCGTACCTGTGCGTACCTGCAGGACGTGCCTCAGCCCGGCTGCAGTCCCTACGCCTGGGGACTTTGCCACTCTCCATATACTCTAACTATGCCACTAACGATGTCGCCGCCTGGCGTTTAGCACACGTATTAGCGTTACAAGTTCCACTATAATATTCTTGCCAATACAAACGAGTTTACAATATTTTATTATATACTTACTCTAGTTTTTCTTGCACTGTACCTCAGTGCATTAATAATAAAAAAAAAGTTACAGGTTATAGAACATAGGAACATCAATGTTCCTGAAAATGACAACAACATGAATTATTCAGTATTTACTGAGTTATTCAATAACAAAACATAATTCTTGAAAAACACAAATGGCTATTTATGAAATACTATTGTCATCATAACTCATGATCTAAAAATGGTATTGATGATCTGTTTGAAGCTGGAATATTTTCAAGTTATATTTTCCAACATGATGGCACCTTTCTTTGAATAAATCACTAAAATTATTGTCTCCATGGCAACCAAAATACCACTGTTTGGTAGATTTTGGGAATAAAACATACCCTTGACATTCCAAATAAGGATGTTTTGGAATGAAATACATTAATTATTTTGAGTAGGTCAGCTGAATTGTACATAAAAAGTTAGTCTAAGACAGTTTTAACACTATTTTTCATTAAATCACTCATATCTCCTTAAATATTAGTCTTAGAGCATATGAAAAATGCCCCCCCCCCCGGAGCATCCTTTCCCCCTGTTGAATCACAATTACGTGTCCCAAAAATACGGAATTGCCAAATAACGAAATCGAAGGAAGAGAAGCTTTAGATCGTAATTAAGGTTTTTAGACAGTCGAATTTCGCGCATGTGAAATCACTCGATACTCTGAATGATGACTGAATTCATTCCATTAAAAAGGTTATAGTCCCTATATAATTTCTGTGAAAAGAGAAAAAAAGTCCACCTCCATGGATAAAGACAGTTACATTTAGTTATCAGATCATTCTAGCTACTTACAGCAAAGGAACAAAACATAGGATAAAGGCCAGCGACCACATGAATGATGACTTTGAAAAATAGCCCCTTTTAGGTTACGTTCTTTCTCCATCTCTAACTCCAATTGTTATCAATATTATGTTTCCAATAGAATTCACATATTCATAGCTCGCACAGGACATTGGTCGTATCTGAAGGGCTTCATGTAGTCCCCCGCCCGCTTCGCTCCCACCCCCAGTACTACGATTGTGACTAAAATAGATCATGCTGATAAGGTTGACATGTTCCTTTGGGAGGTAAGGGGGAATCCCTGGTGGGTTTATCACGAACTAAACTCCCTGTCACGAGCCGAACGTTCTAAAAACGTTTGGCGACGCTGTCTTAGCGTTCACTCTCACACCGCGAACTGGGCATCATTTGCAATTAGGCTCTCAGTGAGCAATGAGTAGAGATCCGAAGTGATAGCGTCCATGCACATGTAGATTGGTACTCCCTCACACGGTCTATGATTCCCAAGAAATCAACCTTACATAGGCCCCAGGAGCACAATAACAGAACGAACCAGTTACAACAAAAAAGGGGAATAATCAACTGATCAACAAGACGTGATGGCCGAGTGTGGCGACTACACTGTGAGGCAGGCAAGGAAGGAGGACATGTCGGCGGTCATGCCCCTTATATGGGCAGAGGAATGGGAATGTACGTTAGATGCTGTCCTCTTCCAGTTTGACCTCTTTCCATCTGGGTCATTTGTGGCTGAAAGTTCTGAAGGGGAAATAATAGGTAAGCATGGCAACATTCTTTTTACAAATAGAATATTCATATTATGCTATAACATTATCATGTGTAGTAGTAGTAATAGTAGGAGTAGGAGTTGTAATTAATTGACAAACTAAGAGTCATATATTTTGATCTGATAATGCCATTCAAACACAGGTGTACTTGAAAAATATAGTGATATAGTGATAAGATACAGATCTTTTAGGATGATGAAAGTGAGCATGACAGATCATTTCATTCTTAACATAATCATATCATAGCACCTTGACATGGAGGTAGCTTGGGTTCATCACCCATTCATCCTTCATCTCAATCGTCTAATCTTGGTCATCTAAATTATATATTTATGCAACATTTTACTCAAACAAACTGCCTTATTCATAGAAAACAATAATTAATTTCATTTAGAATTTATAAATCTAGAATTCATTGTACGGCCATGTGGCATCATGTGACCACGTCTGCACAAGGTCTATGAGTTATGTTTCACGCTGTTTCACACTTATGCTTAAGTATAAATATACATTGTCATACGCATACATACTTGATTATGGGGTCCCAATGTGTATATCATATTGAAGAAACTAAAAGGCAATATCGCCCTGTCGTATGAAAGGGCCATGCAACCCTCTTGAAAATACAGTAACACTGTTACGACATTATTATCCCACCATCTGTGTCGCACGTCACTAACTCCTAAAATTGTGCATGTTACTATGTCTGGGGTCATAAGTATTATCATTTATAGCCTATATGTGCATGTGTGCATGTGTGCATGTATGTGTGCATGTATATGTTATCGAAACCACTGAATACATTGTTTAGACCTGTGCATTATTCAGCTACCTTTTCCATCAGAGGCACGCCATATGATCCGTATTCCGTCATCAATTCGTATGATGTCTGTCATGTTACAATGTACAGTAATTCAGGCCATTCCTTCTGCAGGATTGGTCACAAGACCATTTTTTTGGTGATCACATGTGCTAATCACAACCAAAGGATAATTGAAAACGTCTTAAACTTATTAATTCTTATCAATAAAAATGGGTAACTGTGACGTAATGGAATGTTTAAAATGACTGTTGATCTAGATACTTTTCAATATGACATTGTGATGGTTATATCTTCAAAATGATAATCTGTATAGCATCTAGTCTCTTTTTGGGCTGTGTGACATAAGCTGCACAACGTACGTCGACAGGCCGTGTTGAACCATGCAGATGATACAGGTTATATGCCTCGAACTGGCGCTAAAATATTTAAAAGCAGAAAAAGTATTAGGAAGAACGCATCCTTGATTATTCATTAGGCCTATTGGGCAATGGAATGTTCTGCATGGTTATAACATCATTAAGGACTTTGTGCAGAGTTCAGAGAGAGTAGGATTAGTTATAGTCATAATTTCAAGATCAAGGTTAATAATCGTGATTTAAGAAACTTGAATAAAATGAACATGTTTGTTCATAGGATCTATGGAAGCAGTGTTACTAACACAAAGTTCTCGACACTTTCCTTTTCAGGGCACTGCTCTGCTGTCCCTCTAGATGATTCGACTGGCATGGTCGCTTTCTACGTCACCGAGAAATCATGGAGAGGAAAAGGTATCGGGAGGAAGATCTTTGACTTAAGCTGCAAGGCCCTTGGTAGCAGGCAAATTGGTCTGAATTCAGAGGGGGATCGCCAGGATATGTATTCCTCTGGAGGATTTAAGATATCGACATTCTGCTTGACCTCATATGTATGCTCCATCAGAAGTCTTACTCTCAAAGAGCTCATACCTCTGAAAGAGACAATGAAAATATCTCCTATCAGGGAAGTTGACTTTGAGCAGATTTTAGCTTATGACAAGAAAATCAATCCCATTGATCGAACAGAGGTGTTGAAGTGGTTTATTGAGTTTTCTCATGTTGGTTTCGCTATTTTCGAAGGGAATGAGCTTAGAGGTTGGGCAATGCTGTACAAATCTCCCAAAGGCTTTCGCATGATGCCACTGTATGCTGATTCAGGAGAACTTGCAAGGGTTCTGGCAAATGAGTTGCTTAAGAGTGTAACAAAAGCAGATCAGGCATTGATTGAAGTTGCCTTTCCAGATGATAATGTTGAAGCAAAGAAATTATATGAAGAACTTGGCATGACTAATGGACAAACGCATTACAGCAGGAGGATGTTCAATGAGTATGACGTCCCCGTTGCAAACAATCTTATATACTCCATTCTCAACTATGACAATGTGCTAGCTTAAATATAACAGAAGAGTTAAACAAAAAGAATCAAATACAACAGGAAATATCGAGAATGTCAAAATAGTAATAGTATAACCTACAATTTACTAACAAAAACTTGCAACCGTTTATACATGGAATCTGTTGAATATCAACAGATGATATCTGACAAATAACTAAAAAAAACTCATTTATGAACCAGCTGCAGAAATGAGTGAGATATTGTTTTATAGTGTCTGATATACTATTTGAATATTACCTCAAAATAGTTGGACCACCTGACTTATGGACTACAATGAATTATATCTTCGTATGAAATGCATTGTTCAATTTCACTCAAACTTAAGACAGGGCGTATGTGCAAACATATTCGATGGATATATCGAATATATTCTAAAAGAGATGCTGAGCTTATGACATAATGCACAATTTCCTGATTATTTTTCAATGAAAGAGGTGAGATGACTATATGAGTGAACAAATGCATATCTTTAAAGGGATTTGTGACTGATCAAACCAGGGCCACCTGGTGTGAAAATTCTAGGAGCTCAACATTTTAGTTATGTATAAAATATCTTTTATTTACCAAGAAATACTAACTTTACCACACAAAAATAGATCTTTTTCATTAGTGTGGTGCCCTGCTAGCGGATATGTCTGAGCCAATGAGCTGGGGTACAGGTTTCAATGGGATCAGGACTGAGATATTTTGTAGAAGGCTTCAATGGGGGTGGGGGGGGGGGGGGGGAGTCCACTTTGCAAACTTGGGAGAAGGGTGCATACAACAACTTTCAATCCACAGCGAATTCTGTATTGATTCACAGCGAATTCTGTATTAAGGAGGGACGTAGCTAGCCCAAAAATTGTGTATACTCGATCACCATGGTATCACGAGGGAGTGACAATTACAGTATTTTCCAAAAATGAGTGTACACACTTACCAATTTTGCTGTATTTTACAATAGAATTTGATGATATTGTCAGAATTGAGTGTATGCGTTTCTACATCATGCCAGACATGCCAATGTAGAGTTATAGAACATACAAGAAATTGAAATGCAACTGTTTCCATTTCTATGAGCATGAAGAATATGTGAATGTGTTTGCATCCATACTTCAGAATATTGATCATAAGTCGAATATATATATATATATATATATAATTATAGTATGATGTAATATGAAATCAAGTTATTATGATATATACACAAGATGCATTTATACGTATACAGGTAGATTATGTCAATTTAATCATCGTTGATTATTGTGTTTACCTAATTAGGCCTATATGTTAAATAAAATTAAGAAGAAAAGACAATTTCATGATTATTATTCAGTACTCACACTACTCGTAAAACCATTAGTTTAAGCCGGCACTAATTTAAGCAATACCCTGACTTCTAGGTTGTTCTTTTGGATTTTTTTCCCTAACAATATCTAATAAATCCCATTCTATTCAGTGTGTATACCCTAATTCAAGCCGCATCCTTGAAGTTGAATCCTAAATGGCATTTCTGTTACACAAGCTCATGATCCACAATGCGATAAAAGTGGACTGACAGTGCACCAATTACAAAATCAGTCTATTGACAGCCCTAAATATGATGATGTCAGTTCAAAATTGTCATGCCCTTTTGTTGGGAATCAGCTCATAGATCATAGTAGCTTTTTTTTAAAAACCAATTTTGGAACTGAGAAATTAAATGTTCCATTAAATTTCAAACTGCCAAAGGGCTGACAGCATTATATTTCATGTTTGATATTCTTGTACCGATTTTGGACCGATTTTATTATATCTATCTATTTTCAATGTTATTTCAACCATTTTAAGCGCAATAAGATTAGACATTTGAAGATATATTAGGAAATTAAATGTACATTAAATTTTATTTTATACTTAATTTGATGTTTATTTTTTCACCTATTTCTGTTCATACTTAATATTATACATTCTTGATTGCATTAATGCTATGAATGAAGATTGAATTACCAAACCGATCATCCGACAACAAACTGTGTATAGGTCCTGAAATTGGTTATTTAATATTTTTATATAACTTACCCAATCCCTTAAATCAACCATTATTCAAATAATAGAACTTAAACCAACAACAATGTCCAGTGGACCCTTTATTCACTGGCCCGATCGAATGGTGTACAGTCCTATCTATTCACGGTATTGAATGGAAGAGGTCACAATCTGATACATGAATACCTTTACTTCACTGCATTTCGATGCCTGTAGTGTGTTCTGAGGTACATGTATTTAAACCAGTGCAGATGAGCAAAGATGTAGCCCTTCCATCTAGTGCAATCATCATCCTTTCACTGCTCTTCCATTATTAGTATACCTCTATTGAGTAAGAGAAAATGGTAAAAAGATCAAAATTGACTGAAATAAGTATAAGTGATCTCCAAGAAAACATACATGAAGTGCAAAGATTTCTATATGAAACAAAGACTTGGCCATTCCATCAAGTGGCTATATACGTGCATGTTTCTTCAATAATAATTTCCTACCTATAATTTCAATGTAAAACTGAAATATCTGTAAATATAATATATTTATGTGTAATGTTTGGCTGAGAAGGCGTCTAGAAATACTTCCATTAAAACCCAGATTATGCTAACGTCCTACTGGTAGGACGCCTATACCATGGGTTTTGTGCTACTTGTTAAAGTTAGTCAAAACATGAATACAATCTAAAATCTTAGTGTAAATATGACCTCAAAACCTATAGATCATGAAAACATTCCAAATAAGAACATATCCCATGCAACATCATGTTGCCATGGCAACAAACAATGAGATAAATTGACAAATACAGATGATAGAAAATTTGAAAAATCAATGTATGTTTTTCCTATGATATAATAAATATTTTGGGACAAAATTTGAATTGTAGATAGAACTAATGGAGCTCAGTATGCATGCTAATTTTTATTGAAATCAAATAATAATGTCCAGAGATATTAAGAATTTTCTATTAGCGTCCTACATGTAGGACGTTAGCATAATCCACTACCTTAATTTTATGCCCTGCATCAATGTGGATACTACATGATGTAGCATTATTTTGAAGTTTTGTTATCATTTACCCACACATTTTGCATACAAAGTATGTAGTAGATGCCCATAGAAGTCCGGTATTTAGTACTCTAAAGCTCTTTTTGTATTTTAGAACAAATTTTTATTTTGGCTTAACCCTTTAATGACGGATAAAGGCATATTATCATAGATAACAAATAAATTAGGTTGTTGGTTACCATGGTAACCCCAAAAATAAATAAGAAATAATTTTTTCGCACCCTCCGAAAGTGGATTTCATAATTATGAGTGGCTTTCCATTTAATGGAATGCTAGAATGCTTATTTTCAAAATTAAAAGTATGATTTATTTGTTATCATATATTTGCTAATAAGGCTCTTTTTAGCATTAGCAAAGGGTTAAATACTATGGAAATTATGGTAGTGGATTATGCTAGCGTCCTACATGTAGGATGCCCCATATCTCAGCTTCTACTATAGATAGAGACCTAAAATTTTGTATGTGACTTATTATCTCATATATAGTGCCAGATATAAGATATTTAGAGTTTTGGATCATAAGTGGCACTTTAGTATAATTTGGGTTAACACTTGGGTTAGATTTTTATCCATGTTTTATTTGAGCAAAGGTTACTGGTCAGAACAAGGTTTTCCTTGAACCAGGTCGATATGCATAACCTATATCAGTACAATCACAATTGATAATAGAAGTGGTACATATCAACCGAGTGTGTGGGTTGAGTTCCATATCAAAGATATCCCACGATGGAAGCAAAAGAAGGTAGTACAAATACTGGATATACAGTACAACTAGCGAAGAAAGAAGACATGTCTGGGATAGTACCCCTTGTTGAAGCTGAAGAATGGAATGATACAATTGAACCTCTGATTTTCCTGTTGGAATTGTTTCCCGAAGGAGTAGTTGTTGCCGAAAGTTCTAACGGAGAAATAATAAGTAAAATCAGATGCACAATGCTATTCAGAGTGAAATATATTATTGGTTGATCTTCCTGTGAAAAATATGTTCAAGATGAATACGAATATGTACAAACAAACTTAATTACAGGAGCCAACTCTGTCGATTTTATTTTTATCTTGATGGATTCAAATAAGTATCATTATACACCTGTAGACAAAATGTACAAAGGACACTACAGGTTATTGCTTCGCAAAATTTAACTTTGGTCTCCTTTGGTCCACGGAGGAATGTTTTGTGGACTCATACATGTGCAGAACGTTTCCTAATCTCTTGACATGAAATGTTAGGACCTTGCAAGATATTTGTAAATCTTAGATGCTGTTGGTAAAGTGAAATCCATTCACATTTTGAGAACAAACTATTTCATAAATCTTTTTCAAATTTAGATATATATTTTAACAAAAATTACATAGTTGGTTCTGTGTAGAGAAATGTTACAAGTTCAAAAGAGCCAGGTGGTAGTGGCGATATTTCCAGAATTAACTAATGATCGATCTGCTTATTATGGATATCTATAAATCCTTTATTTTCAATAATGCATTTGATGTTGCTCAGTTATTTGTTTTTGTCCACGTATTCTGGATTGTGTTATTGAAAAGAACGTTCTTGATAGCTGGCAGAGGTAACACGCTGAGCCATTCTCTAGAAATCCCCTCAATTGTTAGGTAAAAGCAGCTTAAAAATCGAACTTCTTGAAATCAAGTTCTTTGGTTATGATATTAGATACATATAGGCACGTAATCATTATCCAAAATGGGGAAACTTTACAATCATTATTCTTTCTAACATCAAGATTTGAAAATAATGCCTTATATTTCCTATGTAAATGACAGAACCATCAGATTTGTAAAACATTCCTAAGTATGTCTTGCAACTAATGTAGTAAAAGGTCATATATGCACATTGAACATAGTTGAATATTGTGTCATACAGAGAGATTTTTACTTTAATTTATGCTGTTTTCGTCAATTGAGTAGATTTCTGGAGAATTGGTCCACTACCCTCATAAAACTAAAGTTCTCCTAATATTGAGCTGCATTCTTACTGTTCCAGGCCATTGCACTTCCTCACCCCTACATGACTCAACTGGCTTCATCAGTTTTTATGTCACAAAGAAATCTCGGCGTGGAAAAGGCATTGGCAGGAAGGTCTTCAGTCTAAGCTGCCAAGCCCTTGGAAATAGGCAAATTAGTCTTAATGCGGCATGGAATCGCCAGGCAATGTATGAATCTGGAGGTTTCAAAGTATCCTCATTTTCCTTAGTGACCTATGATTGTGCTGTCAAAGATGTAGTTTTGTCAAATGAAAGATTCCTTGGGACTGATTTGAAAATTCTCCCTCTTGCACATGTTGACTTCCAGGAGATCTTGGTCTATGATAAGAAAATTCACCCTGTGGACCGTACAGAGATATTAGGATGGTTTGTTGAGTTTGCCCATGTTGGTCTTGTGGCTATGGAGAAAGAGAAGGTAATAGGCTGGGGAAGTTTATACAAGGCAAGCAGAGGGTTCAGATTTATGCCACTTTATGCTGATTCTTTTGAATGTTCCAAAGTTCTTGCAGTTGAGTTACTCAGGAGCATATCCAGCAATACCGAGGGTGGAATTGAAATTGCTTTTCCCTCTTCTAATGCAAATGCAAAGAAACTGTTTGATGAATTCAATATTACCTCAGGAAGAGAACAATTTAATCGAAGGATGTTTACTGAGCAGGATATACCCATACCAGGACACCTTGTTTTCTCAATTCTTAGCTATAATAATGTCTTGATCTCGATAAAAACTAATTCTATTCAATGGAGTTTTATGTCTATTGTTGGTGTATGAATAAAGAAAAATGTCATTAACAAGTGGTTTCATTTAAACAACAGTTATTCTTGTTGTTACTACAATTATGTGGCATTGATTTTATCAACAGTGGATTTTAAAGAGAGGGGCCAGTGAAATTTCAATTCTGGTTCTTTTACACATTATATGTTAGTTTGACTGTTTGCTTAGAGGTATGCAAAATTTCTATGACCATAATGAAATCTTTCATGTGATAACTGTGATTCAAATTTAAGGAATATATAAGTCCTCTGATTCTCAGGGAAACACCAATTTGTGTGTGACGTCACACAAAGACGTTATTTTCAAATTTTGAAATTAAAATATTATTTAAAAGGCATTGGAATGGCAATTTTTTGCCATAACTTATTTCATTTTATAATTCAAAATGATTTAGGGTTGAAAAAGAATAATTATGATTATCAGAATGTGTTATTTCTGCATTTCTAAAATTGTATATGACCTCTGTGAGACGTCACACACAGATAGATGCACTGTCCAAGGTTCTCCAAGTGCATTCAGACACCAGTCTTTGAAATTTAGAAAACTATCCATAAAATGGAAAGTATTATAGATATTGATATAAAATTGGGCATGGGTACTCCCTGGACAACAGTGATCACGCTAATGTATTGCTTTATATTCACTGGCTCCTCCCTTTAAATTGATTTGCATGAGTCAACTTTTGAACTTCATTTAATCAAAACAAATTCATGCTCTTCATGGCAATTCTGAAAGAAAAGGGCACTGTAAGAATTGGCCTTAGGTAAACTCAAAAATCGTAGGGTGGGGTTTACAGTATGTTTTTAATAGTTTCTTTGCGGTTCAAGTTTGGTGATTGCCAGGTTACCACTTGCTATCTGTGCATTATCTACATAGTATGGCTTCTACACTGCAAAGACGTTAACCTTATTGAATATTCTTTCAACATAATCTTTTTGGGAGTTAACCCTTTACCGATTGCAAGGATGAATTGCTGAATTTCCTCAGGATTTCCATGGATTTCCCTCGGCAATCCCTTAAATTTGTTCACCCACCCTAGAATATCATAATTAGAGAAATCTGCAGCTGGTTTGAAGCATAGAATAGAGAATAAAATAAGCTTTGAAACGATACATTTAATGTTTTTGTACTATGAACACTGTTAAGAGCATTTCGTTTAGAAAAATAGGGAAAATTATAGAAATATTGCCGTTTTTCTGGGCTGCTATGGCTGGAGCAGGGAATACACCCTCAGGCGGCCATCGCCAGATTGTGGTCTAAAGGGCAGGGTACCAATTACATAGGGAAAACAAGGAAAACAGGGAAAATGGTAAAAAAGGAAGAAAAGGAAAAAAAACAAAAAAACACAGGCAATTTGTAAAATTTGCCACAACACAGGGAAAACACAGGGAATTTCATTTGGCCTGATTCTGAAATTCCTGATTCTCAAGATACTAGGGATTCAACTTTTTGTCATTGGGTTGTTTAAAAAAAATTCTATATAAGCAGAGGCTTTAAAATTTGAAGTACTTGCTGGATATGACACAGGGAAAAATTGCCATGGGACAGCGAAATCTCGGGGAAAACACAGGGAATTTGAAAATGGAATTTCGGTTGGTACCCTGAAAGGGTTAACAGTACACGAAAAGCACAGTTCTACAGAGAAGCACTTTAATTTTCTTCTGAATCATCAAATACTAGATTGAATTTTTACCATTTTCTTTTGTAAATAAAGCAATATACAGACATCTATAGAGACCTACATACACATACATTTGTATACATTGAAGATCATGAAGTAGTAACAAATGATATTAAAAGGATTTTTAAAATGCCATTTAGGTAATGCAAGTTGTTTCATAGGCATACAAAGAGAGCCTTATGATACTGCCACCTGGTGGATACAGAAGTAAAATAGTCTAAAGCCCATATTCCACTATGTGGTAGGATACCATTTGAGGTGGCCTCCCAGCCAATTTGCTAAGTAACAGAAATGCTCTGCAACCATATTTACATACTTTCTTTAGTCAGTCTGTTTATTACTAAGATGGAATGTAACAATTTCGTTATTGATGGTGAGGTTGAAACCTCACCAAAATATAACATTATTAAAACATTATTTTTGGTGAGTTTAGTGCAAAACCAAAACAGAATGTTATGGGAACATTCTGTTTAGGTTAACCAGAAGATTATAATAACATTGTAGTGCAACGCCAAAGAAGTATGTTGCAGCAATGTTATTGGGAGCCATCAAAACCAACACAGAACCAAATAGAACATTGCTGCAACGTCACATGTTTGGCTGGGGAGCTTAGCTGCCACCACAAGTAATATGTGATACCAACACGTTGGTATCTGCCACTGCAAGCAATACATATAAAACCCTAATAAAACCACATGTGTTGTCACTTACATTGACCCAGTGTGAGTGATTATGATTATGAGTCGATCTATGAACGAGGTTATTGGAATGACTAGCTTTGGGTGGCTTAGATAAGGAAAAATGACCATATTAACACAAATGACGCACCATATTAAATAAAAATGGCTGGCTATCTATCATTTTTTTAGAGTTTGGGCAATCAGATACATGCGATTCATATGTGTGAGCTAACACAAGAAGAGAATGCATTTGCGTGAGGTGACAAAAGAATGTATGATGGCCTGAGTACATAAGCATAATGTTGGAAAATAGTTGTAAACTTGCACCAAAATCTTTTTAATTATTTTTTGCATCAAGATAAAACCGCAGGTATAATATGTATAACTATGCACGGATTATTTATACCACCATTAAGCAAACGTTTTATCATCACAATAGTAAGTATATACCTATTAAAGGGAGCCAAAAGCAATGTAGAGTCAAAATTTTGCAAACTCTGTTAACATTTAAAATAGTTTCTATTGCCATAACCTAGGCCTGTGGTAAAATATAGACTGTGAATACAGACTTAAAATACATTAAAATACACAAAAACTCATCCCAGTCAATTTTGGTGTCCCACCAAAATTGGTTTGTTTACAAACATTGCTGTCTTCAGGCATATATAAATAAGATGAGCATTATGGAATTCACGTAAAGTTATAGTTAGTTATCATATGATTTATATCGTACCAATGGCTAATATTAGACTCTTAGAATGTATTTTCATAGTTATTTGAGTTTGCAAAACTTTGTCACTATGTTGACACAACATTGTTTTTGACTCCCTTTAACTCCTGAAATACATATAATGTGGTAAAAGTAACACCTGGCGCCAGTTGAACTACTTCCACTTGGGATACGTTGGATGCATAGATGCCTAGCTCGTTGTTTAGTTACACTTTGTTTAGTTCCCCTTTTAAATACCTCCAAAAGTTACATTAAAACTGATTAGCTAAAGATAAAACATGTGATAAGTACCCTGAAATCATCATGGAATACAGTAGTTTGTGTTGTGTGAGGCAACTTACAATCCAAGGGACTTGAAGGTTCACACTTTCAACTCATATTAGACTAGTATTACCTAATGTCATGTCATTTACAGCTGTGAATCATATTTTGAGTATCAATTACTTTACTGTCATTTATAGCTGTTTTCTTCTTTTTTTTTAGATTTTAGTTTTACGTTCATTGTAACAATAATCTTTCATATAGGTAAATAGTAAATGAAACATCATAATATATAATTGCAAGTTATAAATTAAGTTTATAGATTCAGCTGTTTAACATAACCACATGGGTAACTTCAGCAGAAACCATTACTACTGCTTTACAATACATACTAAACATTGAGAGTATTTCAGAAGGGGTCCAAAGTTTTAAAAAGGGGTTAAAAATCAAAATTGAGTTTCACGCCACCATACAAGTGCAAATAGTATCAAATACACTGACGTTTAAAGTCTAATTAGTATCTTTCTTGTACTGTGTCCCTATGGTGTAAGTTCTGGGATATCTTTATATGAAGCAAATGACTGTTACCTTCCATTTTAGCAGGGGGATGTCAAAATATACCTGCCCCACCTAAAGTTTTACCTGCCCCAGACAAGTGAGCAATACTTAATTATGACCTCTGGGCCTCATTGTTGTCTCACCTTGGTCCCCTCCCCTACCCTATAGCTACCTTACTGAAGTCGAGGGTGGCAAATTCACTCATGAGGTGTTACATTGTCTCACCTTAGTTCCACTATCTCACCTACTCCCTCAGAAGTCCAGAGTCGACAGGTATTATAATAATTATCACTACTCCCCCCCCCCCAACGCATATAGTAGGCAAATTAGACAACCTTGAATTGTGTAAGCTGAGTACCCTTTAAGCAGCGTCCCCATTTGGGCGACTATGATTTTATTCCCCCGGCGATTAGTGTTAACCCTTTTCAACCATGGCGCCCAAAAAGGAATCAAGTTCTACTCGCCAATGGAAGACAGGGTTAACACTAATCGCTTGGGGACTAAAATCTCAGTCACCCAAGTGGGGACGCTGCTTAAGCCTGGTCCCCACTTGAGTGACTAGATTACAAAAATCAGCGCCGACTATGTCGTTAGTCATCTGACGACCAACTAGACACTGGTGCTGTGATGTCTGGTGACTAAACCACTAGTTGCCAAGGTATCTGGGCAAAGTATTTGACATGTTTAATATTTCCCCATAGCCGTGGGTGAATAGTTAGTTGCCGGGTGGCATACTATAGTGTCCTCTGGTCACCAGAAGATTTATAACAAGAACATCCAAACGTGGGGATTTCTTTTTTTCACTGGGCGACTAGTTAGTTGTCTGACGACTATTATTTCCTTTTTGGTTGCTGCTGAAAACAACTAATTGTCGTTGTTAGTCGTCCATGTTGGGATGCGGCATTAAACCTTTCTATTTGATGATGGAGGTATATAGAATTTGAAAATTAAAAATTATAGCATGTATTTTCTGATAATTACTTAAAGTTATCATAAAGGTGTGGTAAATACATCCAACTTGAGAACCGCTTGGTGTTGACTTGATGTTAATTTAAGCCATTAAAATCATGGTCGAATTAACATGTTTCTGATTGTTAATCCTTCATCAGAATCCAGCTCAGAATGATAAAGTTATCATGTCCATTATAGGTAGAGCTTCTATTTATTGTTTTATCTCAACATACCTATGTAACTCTGAGGGGAACCAAGGGAAGCTCATTTGGGAGCAAAGCTACTGCTTGACTAACCTAATGACCACTTTTTCCTCAGACCTTTACGTGGTCGCATTAAAGGGTGTCTACTGTATCTTGAAAAACTAAGTTGGTGACATATGTTTTTAATTTTTAGTAATGGTCTAATCTCACAACTTGTGTGAAAGCTATATGTACTGGTTCATTCAAATATATGATAAACAATCCGTAATCCCTTAAGTGGGAAATCTTGGGTCAAAAACAAAAAGTTAAAAATTATGTTTGTACTTTCTTCTACATATCTTAGTTTTAATTTCTAAGTTAACTAAGATATAAGTCATGAGATAGTTGGGATATTCATCTTCTTTTTGATGAATAATGAAATAGCAGGGTTATGAGTGAACACGCACAACCATTATCATCTCATTATTTTAATGTGATCTCACAGGCATATTTACTGGTTGATGTATTATTATTATAATCACGGCATGGAATATAGCTGTGATATTACAAACTACTCCTTTCTGAAAATTATGATGAAAATCATTGGTATTAGGCTGATTCAGCGGGAAACCAGATACGTGTATTTGAGCTGTACAGTTTTAAAATAAAGTAAAAATAATAATAAAAAAAACATTATAATGTTTCAGATTCCAATCATCCACTCTATCCTTAATGACCTTTAGTTGTTTTTAGTATCCTGCCTTAGTTTCTGGATCTCTAGACTGTTCGTACATAGCTGATGAGATTAACATTTAATCACTCACCTAGCTAATATTCATCTGCATTTCAAGTAAGTTTCATTTACTTAATATTTTTGAATATCATAAGTAGCACTATATACCTAGGAAGTTGTGACAATATCAGCTCTAGGTATGAACCTGAATTCATGTACATTATGAAATGGAACTTTTGATCATTATTGACACATTTACCAAATTCATAAAAGATTCTCTTAAAACCATAGCTAGTTGAAAAAAATTAAAACTGTATGGAACAAATGAAAAGGCTTAGTTGCAGGAAAATCTGAGGATATGAAAACCAACAATTAGCTTCTTCTAATTTTGAGCCTATTTGGGATATATTATATAAAACTAAAAATATCCATTCAGGGGTAGAGTACCAAGAATGGCAGACTCCAAATATACTGTGAGACAGGGACGGAAGGAGGATATTGCAGGAATCCTAACCCTAATGCATGATGAAGGACTGAATGATGAAATAGATTATCTGCGCTACCAGTTTGAAATCTTTACAGCTGGGGTGTTTGTGGCTGAAAACTTCAATGGAGAAATAATCAGTAAGGATTGCAAATTGGATTTGCATTCTGAGTTCGCAAGTAGCACATGCATTACCTTTTGGACTGTTCTTTTATATTCTGCTCCTGAAACTTTCCTATCATATAACGCATCCGGATATCATATAATTGTATTTCTTGACGTAATCACAATATTGTGATATTTGTGAGCAATTAAGAAAGAGCTTTAACTTTATTTCAAAATAAATTAATAACAAAAAGAGCAAAGATTTTTCATTATATTCATAGGGAGTGGGGCAATGATTTTCTCACAACTTTAGAAATACTTAGCTCTGTAACATCAGGCCACTAATTCCATGTAATGCTTTCACATCGTTTTGCTCATCACTTTGATGCCCATATGCATCTTTATTTATAATAATTTCTAAATGATTTTGATTTCAGGCCACTGCTCCTCTATCCCTCTTAATGATTCAACTGGATTTATAGGACTGTACATAACCAAGGGATCATGGAGAGGAAAGGGGATAGGAAGGAAGGTTTTTGATTTAAGCTACAAAGCTCTTGGCACTAGGCAAGTTGCTCTGAATACAAAATTGGACCTCCAGGGAATGTATGCATCAGTTGGATTCAAGATATCCACATATTATTTGACAATTTATGAATGCCCCATAAAAAATCTTTTTGTCAAAGAGCACAGGTTCTTGAAAGAAACATACACTGTATCCTCTATCAAAGACACTGACTTTCAGAAGATCCTAGCTTATGACAAGAAAATCCATCCAACTGCTCGTACCAAAACCTTGAAGTGGTTTATAGAGTTTGCTTATGCGTGCCTGATTGTTACTGAGGGCAATGAGATAAAAGGCTGGGGAAGTCTATCTAAATCTCACCGGGGTTTTCGTTTGGAGCCACTGTATGCAGATTCATTATATTTTGCAAAGGTTTTGTTAAATGAACTGATAAAATCTGTTATGGAATTTAAGGAATCTACAATTGAGGTTAGCCTTTTAGATGACAATCAAGAGGCAAAGAAAATGTATGAAGAACTTGGTATAGTAAATGGAAATGTTTTACATGCCAGGAGAATGTTCACCAAATATGAAATCTTAATACCTAGCAACTTTGTCTACTCCCTTCTCAACTATCACCATGTGCTGGCTTAGATATAGCTAGAGGGGTAAGATTACCTTAACCAAAGTCCAATACATCTAGATGTTAAGGTGTATTATTTCATTGTTTTAGATCTATAACATTCACATGGTGATAGAGGTGCTTTTAACCAAGATTTTACTACAGTGACAATAATGTTATAGAATTCTAGATATCTTATATTTGGTTCCATGTTTGAGATGATAAGCCACATACAAAATGTTAGGTCTCTACCTATAATAGAAGCTAAGATGGGGCTTCCCAGTACAGGGAGGACACAAGCATAATCCACTACTATAATTTCTATAGTATTCAACCCTTTGCTCATTTTGAAAAGGGCTTTCCAGAAAAAGCTCTAAGGTATGATATACTGGACCTTTTGGAGTCTACTCCATACTTTGTATGCATAATCCGAGAGTAAACGATGACAAAAACTTCAAAATTATGTAATATTATGTAGTGTCCACATTGATGCAGGCCCCAAGTTTACCGTAGACTCTAGTGTATAGTGCTGGTTTCCTACATGTCGGATGACAATAGAAAAGTATCTCTTCACTGTATAATTCAATTAATATAAAATATGGCATGCATGTGCAGCTGCATAAAGTCTACCTAATTGGCAGATTTTGTCCCAAAATATCTATTTATCTTAAGAAAAATAGGCATTGATTTTTCAAATTTTCTGTAACCTGTATTTGTCAACTGACCTCACTGTGTGTTGTTATAGTAATGTGAGGTCGCATGCTCTATGTTCTTAAATGAATATTTCATTAAAGAACAAACTAAAGCATGTTTTAATGATCTATACAAACAAGACTCAGTGTTCATCATTTCCATCCTTGCAAGAGACGGATTTGTAGGTCTGTGTTGCCAAGCACTACCACACCTACCACACCAAGTGTCAGTTACACTTAGAAGTTGCCAACAGTAACCCACTTGACAACCCAGGTTTGTGTAGCAACCTTGGTTGTGACATCATCAAAATTGGATGTGAATCAGGAAATGTTGTGCTCCAGGGATCAGCATTGTTGTGTTGTTTCCCCGGTGATCCAAAAAGATGGAGTCAGCACATGGTTTTATTTTAATGTTGGTATTGGGTGGTTTCACCATAAAAGGATCATCAGGTGCGAATGTGTGGGCGATCTTATAGAATAAATTCCATTGAAGATTCCCAAATGAATTTTTAAAAGAAATAAAATAAAAGTTTTGAATCTCAATGAATTTTAGAGATTTGTTGTGTTAGCAGGTCCATCCCAATATTCAAGTAATGTTGGTGAATTCCCCCATTTTTAATCCATGCTTTAAATGAGATTTAGTCATGGTAGGGGGAAGATGGAAGTTGGTCAAAAGTGGTAGGACTATGTCCATACACTGCTGAAGCAGTGTGTAATGTCACTGGTCAATACGGTATGGTCAAGGATAGACATTATTTTGAACGGAGTGAGACCATATGGTATTTTCCTGGAATTAATCCATTAAATTGAGACCCAGTGGGACAACAGATGATAAGCGTTGCATCCATCGTCTTTCTTCTTTATCTCTCTCCGACTGTGCTTTAATGGAGTCAGGTGGGGAGGATATGAAGGAGAGGACCGAGATGTTAAAACCTTGGGTCAGCTTAGGTTGGTCAACCGGGCATTGATTAAAATGCCTGGCTACAGTGGTGTCATGGTTATGATTAATGTCACGAAAGTGGCCTTGGAACCGCGTCAAGATTCGGTTTTTCGTTTGTCCCACATATTGAATGCCGCAATGGTTGCAAGTGATTAAGTAGACTAAATTGCTACTTTGACAGTTTATTTTAAATAATGGGGTGAACGAACGGCCATCGTGTTTAGAAATTACTTTCTGAGATCTGTTCATTAAAGGACAGTACCTACAGGTGGACGGTCGATTACACGGATGTCCACTTAGGCCCGGAAATTTACTGGTGGTACGGGTGGAGGCCCGTACCAGTGCATCAACAAGATTTTTGTTTCTTCGTAGACCGAAAATGATTTTCGAGTCCAAAATCTGGCGTGTGGTTTTAGAGCGTCCCAATAGGGACCAATGATCTCTTATAATATCCGCAATAGGCGGATTTTTAGGGTTATGCGTTGTAATACAATAAAATGTATCTGTCTCCGTTTTATCATCAGTCTTAGGACCGGAAAGTAGCCGTTTATTTAAAAGTGTGTCCCTGTCAAGTACTTTTACTCTATCTAAAGATTTTTGGACTAGTGATTTAGGATATCCTCGGCGTATGAAATGAGAACTAAGCATTAGTGCATTTTGAATAAAGTCCGCATGTAAGGTGCAGATTCTCCTTAGTCTTAGGAATTGAGAGTACGGTATACCGTTAAGGATATGCCTAGGGTGTTCTGACGAGTACAGTAAATAGTTGTGGCTATCAGTAGGTTTGCAATAAAGTGTCGTGATGATATTGCCACTGGGTGCTCGTTTTATAGTGAGATCAAAAAAGTTTACCTCAGTTAATGAACTTTCCACTGTGAATTTAATTGTTTTAAAAAAAACAAAAAAACATCATTTCCATCCTTGGCGACTAGTGCTTTTAGGTCAGCACTGATCCAAATGGTTGGAAAGGGTAAACCCTAGTCCATCAACAATGAGCTCAGTTTAGTTGTGTCATTGATATGCAGCTAAAATTCCGGAAGACCCTGTTATAGTTACTGTAGCAATTATTGTCTCCACATAAAACCTAGTAATTCATGGTATAGCCCTTTCAAATTTCATTACATTATAATGAGTAAAAACCTTTTCTTTTTATACTTCATTGCATTATTATTTTTAAGGATAGATGCAATATGCAAATTAGACTATTTAATATCTGAGAACAGAATATGCTTGTGCTTAAGTGTTGTATATTTCTCATAAACTGAATAATAAAAAGAATGCTTCACGGGCTATGAATTTGAGCTAGATGACCACATGTTCATTCTTCTTTAATTTTATACACAAAATGAGGGGTGATGGGTAGTTCACCCAATGACAGTTTACCCAGGGTATAACTATACATAATGATATGTGCAACTGGGGAACTATACCTTTTGTATGGCCTGATGACATGTTTACCAAAATCGTGCACACCACCTGATTACCCGCCATCATTGTTTCAGGCTGCGTAAGACGAACAGGGGTTGCAAAAGAATTTTGCTGGTCTAACTACTAGGGGCCATATCTTCATAACTAATTTGGCTGATCAGGGAAAATTTGATCAGGGTCCCATGATCAGTGATTTTGCCTTTTACCAAAATCTATTGTGTTATTGCAAAATAGTGTCAAAGAGGAATTATTATTTGTAGAATTTATTCATGATAGACAGAATTACTGATCATGGGACCCTGATCAAATTTTCCATGATCAGCCAAATTAGTTACCAAGATATGGGCCTAGATAAAACCTACTGTACTCTGGGTCTTAATCTTCTGTGCCCTGAGTCTATTACAGCCTACTACATATCATATTATATGCAAACTTCCTATCTATCACCTCTTCTGATTGGCTGATTTTGAAGTGGCCCAAGGGCAGAGTCTTCTGGTGTCTACCCTGTAGCCCGGTGCACAATGACATTTTTTTGTTATGATAAATTTAACTTTAAGATCATTTTTGTAACAACAATAGTTAATGTTGTTACGATACCCCTAATATCTCTTTTTCTACTGGATGAAATTAAATTCTATGAATTGATATATGAAGGAGCAAAATAAGATTATTTCCTGTAAAAATTACAGCTCTCATTAAGAGCATTCTAAATAGGATTTTTGTTTTGTTTTGTTGTTTTGCTGATTTTATTTGTTACAATCGGTATTGTGCAATAAGCCACTGTGGCCCATTGCACAATGGGTTTCCTAGCAACGAAAATAATAATTATTATTAGCGAAACGTTTTGTTGTTCAAAAATTATTCACAACTATTTTCGTAACAACAGTCGTTTTGCAAGAATTTTTTTCTATATTTAGAATGCCCTCAAAGAGCTGTAACTTTTACTGTTTTTTAAAAAATATTAAATATTAATTTTTTCCCTTTATATATCAATTTACAGAATTCAATTTCATTCATTAGAACCAGAGATTTTTACTATTTTCATAACAATGGAAATTTTCGTAACAACGACACATTTTGCTGTTAAGCAAAAGTTTGTTATGCTATCTTAATTTGATCCTCACAACGAAATTCTATTGTGCAACGGACCACTGGGAACAGTGTAATTGGCTGAACGGCCCAGGAGAAATATGAGGCCACGAGGTCACGAAGACAAGTCCACTGAAAGTGATGCTGAAAACAGGGAAGATTGGTAGGTTAGTGTATGTTTCCGTACATTTCTCATTAAATATAGACTGAACATGAGTCAAGCTTGAGCCCTAAATGTATGAAGTTTGTGAATAACATTCATTTGTCATGCTACATAATAGTGTGCAGGAAAATTGAACAAGGGGACCCATAACCAACTAACGTATTAAATGCTTTGAATTCAAATGAATGTATTATACACAGGTCTGTAGTACTGTTAATTTACCAGAACCTCTCACCTTAATTGTTTTAACTGTGTTTATTTTATCATATACACAATCTTGGTACGTATGAAATATTTCTTTATAATGACATTTATGTTAATATGTATTTTCAGGATTGAAATACTTTTATGTACTTAAATTGTCTGACATCTGCAGCCTGACAAAACAGGGTCAGAGAGACTAAGCAATGTTTTTATATCAGTCATGGCAGGCTTGGAGATCAACCCTTTTACTGCCAAATATTTAATAATATAAGTGATATTTACTGAAATATGGCCCAAAATACAAATATTAGTCCATGGATTGCCTAAAACTCAAATTTGCTCTAGATTCTTCTGGGGGAGAGCTTTTTTCAATAATTTCCAATAGAACCAGAGATACAGCTATTTGAATATCAGACTATCAAGTCACCAAAAAATATCAGAATTGTGATTGAAGAAACTGTTAACAATGTACTTACATTTGAATTTACCATACTCCTCAAAATCATGAAAAATGGGTAAATTTGTGTAAATAACATGATTTTTGATTACCATCCTGCCGTTATCTTATTAAATTCTCAGAACAGAACCACATTTTTAAGAGCGTTTATAAAATTAATGATTGACAGATGGAAAAAAGTGAACAGAAAATTGAAAACTTAATAATAAGTGTTGGCACTGTGCCAATAGGGCAAATTTCCCGTAAAGAGGCATTTTACCTACTATATGCATTTTACAGGTTTCCATGGTAACTAATAATTCATCAAATAACTATTTCACTTTTCATGAGTATAATATGGAAACGTTTTGCAAAAAACTGTTTGTTATTATCATAAATGGAAGCAAAATCATAGCTAATCAAAAATCATGTTATTTACTCAAATGAAGATGATAGGTACACTCACCTGCGAGCTGTTCTGGTCTATGTCTGCCATCTTGACCTATTAGACCTGAAGATGACGTCACTGTTTTGGGGGTAGTTAAGTCACGTGGGGGGATTCCCCGACAAGAAGATTGCGACCGGATAACCAAAACAAACAGGACCTGATCTGAATAGGCTATGACTGGTATCTATGCACGCAATATTTGGTCTTCATCCAGTCATAGGACTTTACTAAGTGCTGGAGAAGATGTCAGGATAAAAATGGAAAAAATATCAATATTGACTCAAATTCGGTAGCTCAGCTGTGTGGTTTGCCAGGAGGACTCTCTCAGACTGTGTTTAAGTCTGTTTTTTTTTCTAATAAACTAATTGAAAAGCAAGCTCAAAAATATGTTCTCAAACTTTTGTAATCATATCAACTTATTCAAAAAAACGTATTTTTATTCGGTTAACATAGGTTGACAAAGTCAGGGTAGGTAGGTTGATACAATTATTTTTGCTTCTTCATTTTAAGATGCACAATCAGGGCTGGCCAAGGTTGACAATAAGAAAATTCCTCGTTAAAATTTCTAACATACTCTAAACTATTCATAGCATCTGAAATAAATGCCCTTAGCATATATATATAACAAATTGTACTAATGGCTTAGTACTTTTAATATATCATCATGTTGTATAATTTAGCAAGGATCAGGCTTAGCAAGTCTACTTCTAGTCTACTTCTAGAAAGAGATATTTTACGCTCTCAGCGCCACCTGTTAACCAGTATAAAAGGTGTTGCAAAGTGAGGAGCAGGCAGTTTTAGTGAGAATGTCAGCTGAGTGAGTTTAGCAAAGGAGCTACTGGGAGTTAGTACATCGACTCTCGCGCAGCAGACTGGAGTTTTACCTATACCAACTACCTCGGACATAGGATTGTGATAGAGCTGAGCACTAGAGCGGTCTAGAATGTGTTGGAACAACTTGTATTCTAAATGTGGTTGATTGCTGATAGGAGATGGGAGGTGGACTGATGAAGACTTATACATAGTGGCTTTGACTCGGGATGAGATGTTTATTGAATAAAAACCCTTTCATATTAAGAGCTCCCTCATCGTTCATTTCTTTTGAACTATTGGGAAGTGAATGAACTAACTTTAAACGCAGTCTGATTGACTCAGACATCCTGGACAAACGACTCATGGATACTTAGTTATATACATCGCGCAGTATTAAAACAAACATTAACAATAGTTCAAAATATACGGTTCCTCTATTTTTGACAAATTCTATTGGATTTTCATATCTTTTTTTGAAAAGAAAACCCTGAAATGAAGATTAGAAAAGGGCTAAAAATTAGGGGTAGGTAGGTTTACCTGAACACAGTTTTAGGTTTTAGGCCTTATCAAATGATTAATAAAGTCGCAGTTAGATTGAGTCTGAGGTCCTACTGATTTGAATTCTTTGTTTTCAATTTTGATTCTTCAAAAATGCAATAACCCTTACTATGAAAGCCTTTTTATCGTATTTCAAGAAATCAAGATATTTTTTTTTATCTTTTAAAATCCAATTTTCTGGCCCTGAAAGCTGAATGTAAGAAATAGAATGAAGGCCAGAAGCTGAAATTCTGTGTTTTCAGTGGATTATTGGGTCGAAATATCATAACTCAAAATACAACAAGTTTATCTAGATGTTGATTACAGTTTCCAAATTAACACACATTTGTGTACGTCCCCCTTGTTATAGGTGCAGTTGGCCGACATTTTTATACATGCCCTCTTTTCAGTTATGCCCAGAGAATTATACGCAGGGAAAGAGCTGAACATGTTTTTTTGCACTAGCCCATCAGGCTAATTACTCCTCCTGGGCACTTTTCTTTTGTAGAGGCTGAGTTCACTTTATTAAATGTTCTCCCTCTGCAGTTCTGTTGACCATTTTGGCAGACTTCCGTGCAGGGGTCTTCCAAATGTCAATTTTTGCATGACTTTGTTTGCACTAGTCCCAATTTAGATAGCCATGCAGACCTGCAAAAACTTGTGTATTGTCAGGGGCATACCAAGTCCCATTATCTGAGGGTGTTCCAGGTAAACCAAGGGGGTTCCATGCAAGAGTGAGGGTGTTCTGACCAATTATTTTGAAAATGCTGCTGTATTTGTAGTTAAATCACCTAAGATTTGATAAATCTGAGGGGGTTCCAGACACCCTCGGTACCCTTTTTGAAAGGTGTTTTGGTCATAAACTCGTCTTAAATTAATTGGTTTCCAAAAAAGCGGGGAACCTGAATTAACATCATCAGCCTTCAAGATTTACCTGCCTAGGCACGTATGCAACGTTTTAATGCCTGCCTGACAAGCCTGGCATGAAAATATGTATATATATAGTACAGAGGTCTGTACTGAATTTATTTCTACCCCTATGAATTTATAAATCCACGGGAATATAATATGGGTCCTATTCTCTTAATTACATATTTTAAATTGTGAAAATTGATGCAATAACAGCAGAGATATTACCAGATAAGAGTTACGACAAAAATTAATCAAACAGTGGAATTTTGAGACGTAAGAACGTAACCTAGCGACGTGACCTAGCGACGTGACCCAGATATTCCAGTGGTGCACTCTGATTGGCTGATAGCATAAGGTGGGTGGCTTATTAAAAGTTATTCCCCTGGTGCCCTGCATTCTTATTGGTTTGGCCTTGCAAAGGGGGCGTGGCTTCTGTCTCCTTGGTATTGCAAGGGAATAACTTTTTGATATTCCCCTGGTCCCTGTACTTAAGAGTTTAAACCAGGGGAATATCAGTAGTATCCTTTTTGGTCGAGTTCAACACATCGAGCAGAAAATAGGGTCGAGTTCGACACATCGAGCAGAAAATAGGGTTGAGTTCAGCACATCGAGCGAAATTTAGGTCTTGTTCGACACAATTAATGCTTGAGTCAATGGTAGAATGTGTTGGTCTTGTTCAACTCATCGAGCAGAAATAGGGTCGAGTTCAACACATCGAGCAGAAAATAGGGTTGAGTTCAGCACATCGAGCGAAATTTTAGGTCTTGTTCGACACATTTAATGCTTGAGTCAATGGTAGAATGTGTTGGTCTTGTTCAACTCATCGACTAGATTTTAGGTCGAGTTCAGCACATCGAGCGAAAATTTAGGTCTTGTTCAACACACGAGTGAAATTTTAGGTCTTGTTCGACACATCGAGCGAAATTTAAGGTCTTGTTCGACACATCGAGCGAAATTTAAGGTCTTGTCTGATTCATAAGTTTGAATGGAATAATGTGTTGTTCGACTCAGGTCTTGTTTAACTCAAATGTAGTTTCAAATATGTGGTTGCCATCTAGTGAAATGTTAGCGAATTATTAGTTTTAACTGCCATCTATTGGATTGTTATAGAGTTGCTTGTAAATGAATTTAAATAACGTGATTGTTAATGAAGCATATAATATTAAATAGTTTGGTGATTGGTTTTGGTGATTATATTTAGAGGTTAAGAATCATATATAATTCATTAGTAGTAGATATATTTAAAATGGTTTATATAGAGTTTTGGTGTTGTTTGTTTTTATAGATTGGTATAATCTATGTATCGTATTAATGTTTTATTTGTATTGTTTTTGAAAATAAAACTGTTATGTGAACATAATATGAGTTGATTAATATGTTATTTTTAGATTTAAAAGTATTGATATTGAATCTTTTGTTTTAATATGAAAATGGTATTGACCTAGATAATATAAGGAAATCGTTGTGACAGCGTATAACATTTGTTGCTGTGTTTTTATTATTGAGGGTCTAGATTCTATAAATTGACGTGATAGTGCTACTTATCAGAATTCTGTTCCACTGGAGTAATGAGTTGCTCTTAATGACCTTCTGTTTAATGATTATATTATCATTTAGAGATTTAGTTTCAATGGTTAATCTTAAGAGAGTTTATGTTGGCTATTGAGGGTTTGGTCTAATTTGCAAATTGTGATTTTCATTAAATATAGGTTAAGAATAGCGTTTTGGAAGATTATTTCTGGAGTTTCAGGATTAGATTGGTAGGTAAAATGTATTTTATTTTGAATTTTGAATTTTTATCAATTTGAATATGATTTCTTTTATGTGTTTTTAATTATAGTTTCTTTTATAGGTTTATTGAAGACTGATCGTTGAGGGACGATACTTCTTTTGACTTTGGTAAGGTGGTATTTCAAAACTATTAATTTCGTAATCTAGATTTTCGATGTTGAAACTTAAAGATTTCCAAATTTGTATTGGTATTTGCGTAATTGTTTCTGAGCTTGATTCTTAGTACGTTGGACGGACGTCGAACCAACGCCTCTCTTAAAAATGTAATGTTTTGTTATAGCAGGTAATAATTCTTCTTCTTATTTGTCTTCGGTCCTGTTTCAGCGTAGATCTGATTGAGGTACTGAAAGGTATTTTATTCAATAAGCCTTTTACTTTGAAAGTATTATGATGTTTTGAAAGGTATTATTGAATTTTTATTAAATTATTAGTAGAGTTTAGTTTCTTTTTGAAATAGGTTTGATGTAATCTTATTTAAGAAAAATGCATAATATTGTTTGTCATAATATTTTTGACTGAATTTTGTTAGATTATTTTGTGAAATGTAAATGGAATATAAAGTTTGGAATTTTAAAATTATTGTTTGATTTTGCTTGAAAATTTGGTATTTCATAATCTTTCATAATCCTTTCAGTTCCTCTGTTCCTTTGGAATGTTTGAACGTATTATGAACGTACTTGCTGGAATTTGATTGGCTGATATTTTGGGACTTGGTATAAATAGTTACGTAGGTATAAATGGTTGCGTCACAGGGGTTGTTCGCTGTCGTAATCTGAATCTTCTGATGGGATAAGTCGAAGATTTGTTTTATTATAGTGTGCAGTAAGGATTCCTTAGGATCTCTAGTGCGGATTCATATAGGCTTATATGGATATATCGGATATGAACGTAGAGGATAATTGAACTTCATCGGATTCACAGGATAATTTAAACAGTACAAAGACAATTATACAGAGAACAATTGAACTTTATTGGATAATCAGTACTTGGATATTTCTTCGAGACTCTTCTTCGATACAACACCGATAATACGAGGGTAAGGTAAGTTGAAAGTTTTATATTTGATTTTAATAGATATATTGGTTATGCATTTTCAGATATAATGTTAGGATAAGTATTCTTGGATATTATAGGTTCAGATTATTTGTTTGTTTGTTATATAATAGATGAAGTTTAATTAAAAGGTCAGTTGTATATTCGATGAAGCTTTGTTTGTTTAGTAGTTCAAGATTTAAAGAGTTGTTTGGATCGTTGGGAGTTCAAGGGGATCATCATAGAGTTCAATGGTTTCGGGGGGTAGTAAGCGGGGAGTGTGAGGTCTATAGTATTGTCGGTTTTTTATTTTTCTAAGTCTGTGGATGGTGCATGATAGAAGCGTTATTAGGATGATGAGAATTGAGCACAGAGTTCCGCCAGCAATTTTAAAGATCAGTGATTTAGTTGGAGATCGGGTGATAGCCTGAGGGGTACTTGAAGGTGTTGAGTTTAGAGAGAGAGGCTTACTGGTAGATAGTACTGCCGAGGTGGGTGTTGAAGGCTTGGGGATTGTTTTTTTGATTGTGATAGGTGTGGGATTTGTTGGATTTGGTGTTGGAGAGATGGTTGGTGTTTTGTTTGGAAGAGTCGGTGACAGGATCATTGGTGTTTGAAGGGTTGAGGGTGGCTTAGAAGAGGTTGCTGGTGTTGAGGGGTTTGGAGATGGTAGTGGTTTAGGGGGAGACGGTAGTGGTCTAGGTATGGGTGCAGGTGTTTGAAGGCTAGGCGGCGACCGTGGTTTAGGCAGGTCTGTTTGAAGGGCTGGTTTAGGCAGAGTGGTAGGTGTTTGAAGGCTAGGCGGCAACCGTGGTTTAGGCAGGACTGTTTGAAGGACTGGTTTAGGCAGAGTGGTAGGTGTTTGAAGGCTAGGCGATGGCAGTGGTTTAGGCAGGACTGTCTGAAGGGTTGGAGATGGTTGAGACGCTGGTGTTTGGAGGCTTAACGATGACAGTGGTTTTGACTGGGTCGTAGGTGATAACGCTGGTGCTTGAAGTGTAGGTGATGGTTTAGGTGGAGCCGTAGGCCATGTCAGTAGTTTAGGCGAGGTCGTTGTTGTTGTTAGAAAGGTAGGTGGCGGCAGTGGTTTTGGCAGAACTGTTGGTGCCGGAAGAGTTGGTGCTGGAAGAGTTGATTTTCTGAAATAAAGAATTAGTTTGGTCGAATTTAGCTGAAATTATGTTAGTTGGAAGTACGTTGTAGCTAATAAATAGTTGAAATTATTAAGTGATTATCATAGTGGTGTGGTCAGAAAAATATGTATTCCAACAGTTAAACTTTTTATGGGAATTTTAAAATCTGAAATTCAATGTGTCATTTATAAACATTTTCTGCTTCTTTATTGCGTCATTTATTATTTCAATGTGCTTAGGATGCTTAACACGTCCTTAACCTGATCACTGGGTGGTAGTTTTGGTTATAGGCCTATAGCTGAAATTACGTTGTGATAGGCGGGTTGATGAGCAATGTGGTCTGGTAAGATGGCGAGGGTAAAGTGACTTGAATCTTAGGAGGGATTTCTTGATCATTTTTTGAGTATTAAGGCAGGTAGGGTTTGCGGGACAGTTATAGGTTTGATGAGTTTAGTGGTAGTTTATAATTATGAAAGTTTGTAATTATGAAATTCAGGCTTGTATAGGGTTGGGAGCCTCAAGTAGTTTCATTAGTGTTCGTAATTTGACTAAGCGTTTAGTTACAATTTAAGTATTGATTCGTTCTTACATTTAGCATAAGTTTATGAGTTTGGAAATTAGATTGATTTAAGTAATAACTTACGTGCATATTCCGGATTCACATTTGTACTCTTTTTCGTTGACGGTCATTGTCGTGAGAAAGGGAAACGCCGCAAGATCGTAGTTCAGTTGAGAATTTGCTGGGTCAGCCGTTTCCAATTTCAGTAGTTCTGCTTGGATTGTTTCAATCGATAGATGTGTTGGAATGCAACTGCATTCTAAAATTCCTGGTTCTGTAATGGTCTCACAGTTGTTTTGTACAGTGCACGTGGTGCATATTTTCGTACAAATCATTAAGAAAACTAGGCTTATAAGAAGAATTTTCGCCATTTTGTAGTGTTCTGGGCTCCAGGTTAGGCTCTAGGCTGCTGCTGGTTTGAGTGCTTGACAGTTTGATTCTGAGTATAATCTTTGTGGGGCATTCTATCAAGTATTAGCGTTTTATTTTGTTTGCTTTATCTTAATCTTAGGGCAAGATTTATCTAGGGGCAGAAGTATTAGGTTTAGTCATTATGTGCATCTGTTGAATTGCTGCCCTCTGGTGAATGTTAATGTCGGTAAAGGTTTTGTAAATGTGGTGCCATCTATCGAATAATTGTTTAGGTTTGGAAATGTATCGCCCTCTGTGGATTAAGATAATGAATTTCTAACAGAGGTCTTTGGTGTTTGTTTAGATTGTGTCAGGAAGATCGTGCAGTGCTGGTTGGCTAGTTTAAGCTGAAGGAATTAAGCAGTAAGTATAATAGTATATATTTACAAATGAGTATTGTTATAGATTTTGTAAACGAATTTGGTATTAAGTGTTCTTGTTTTTTTTGTAGGGTTATTGTCAAAATTATTAAGCGGTGTTCTTTTTATTCGGAGTTGCTTAAAATTTGTCCTTGTGATAGTTTAGTTACTTTTTCAGTTGTTGTTAAAGCCGCGACATTAGCTCAAGAGATTAATTCAAAATTATATAACAAGATAACATTAAAAGATTTGTGTTTAGAAACAATTGTGAATATTGCTCCTAAAATTACTAAAGATGAATTAGACACTTTAGGATTACCCTGGATTTTAAAAGAAGAAATTCTGAATTTTGCTGAGTCACAATCCGAGGAGTTTGATGAATTTGCATATTTGTCAACGGTTGTAGTATTGTTTAGACATCATATAGGTTTTAATGTGCTATATACTGAAATTTAGTCAGCTTTATTAATGGGTTCTGCTTTTAGTTTTAGCTGTATTAATGAGTACTGCATTAGTATTAAATTTTTCTGAGTCAAAGTGTAAATTTTGTTATTTTTATAAATTGAAGAGGTCAGGGAATTCATGTAAAGAAAATCGTTGTTTTTGTAAAGTTTGTGCTAGTAATTTTTATTCTTTAGATTTTGAATTGGTTCCACCTTGTATTCCTATTTTAACATCTTTAAAGGATAAAGTTGTTTCTAAAAGATATATTTTGAATTTAAATTTTAGATTATTAACATTTTATAAGAAAACTCCACTATATAAGAGATTTATAGCTGATATTCAGCTTTTGGTTTATTTGCATTTTGCTTACTTTTGTTTTCACATTATAAGTCATGCGTCATTTATACTTTGTTTAGATGACAAGTGAAGCGACATATGTTTTAGTACCATCTAGTTCGTTTCGATATCAGACTTGTCTTGATTTTGATAAAATTACGAGGCTGAATGGTACAGTTACTGAAATAAGGTGTTGTTGTCACACTTGTATTAGTTTGTATCTTTATTTTACACTTTTTGATCCTATTCCTCATTGCCATCTTATTTTACTTTATTCTAAAGGCAGGTTTATTTCAAAAAGAATTGCTTTGAATGAAAATTTAAAGATATGTTCATTTTATAAAAAGGTATTAAAAGAGAATTATGATAATGTAGCTGAATATTATAATAGTTTATTGTTTGCTCATTATGCTTTTTTTTCTGCTGCTATTACAAAGCATGTCGGCTATTCTTTAGTTTCAACATTAAGTGAATGTATTGTTGTTATGCCATTTTAGTATGCGATGTTTTGAATGAAATCTTTTGAGCGCTTTCAGTTCAAGTCTTATCTTTGTTTTTATAAATCTAAGCGGTTGAAGAAATTGGTTATAGAATATAAGTGCAATTGTCCAACTTGTATAAGTTTATATCTTTTTTCTTTTCATTTAAAATTAATTCCTCATTGTCATTTTATTTTATTGAGTTTTAGGGGTAAAATAATTTCAAAAAGAATTGCTTTAAAAGAGAATTTCAAAATATTATCATTTTATAGGAAGTCAGAAAAAGATAAATTGGTTAATTTTGTTGAATTGCAACGAAGTTTATTGTATATCCATTGTGCTTTCTTTTGTTCAGTCATTATAAAGCATGTTGGATATTCAATAACTTCGGGTTAGGTTGTGGTATGAGAAGAAGATTTTATTTTTATAAATATATTTATTCAAATACTTCAAAACGTTTTAGAAAAAGAATTTGTCATTGTGCGCAGTGTCAACATTTGTTGGATCTTTATTGTTGTAAGAAATCTTGTCATTTTATTTTATTGAGTTTTAGGGGTAAAATAATTTCAAAAAGAATTGGTTTAAAAGAGAATTTCAAAATATTATCATTTTATAGGAAGTCAGAAAAAGATAAATTGGTTAATTTTGCTGAATTGCAACGAAGTTTATTGTATATCCATTGTGCTTTCTTTTGTTCAGTCATTATAAAGCATGTTGGATATTCAATAACTTCAGGCTAGGTTACGGCATGAGAAGAAGATTTTATTTTTATAAATATATTTATTCAAATACTTCAAAACGTTTTAGAAAAAGAATTTGCCATTGTGCGCAGTGTTATCATTTGCTGGATCTTTTTTGTTGTAAGAAATCTTATACAGGTTTTTTTAGGTTTCATCAGATTCTAACTAAACGTGAAATTTTGAATATTAATGATAGAATATTTGCGTTTTGTCGAATGAATCCAGCAGAGTTTCTGATTCGATCATCAGAGTACATGTTAGGATATTCAGAATTTTTTATCAAAATTGCTCAGATTTATTTAATTGTAGTGCAGCATGAAAAATATAGATTAGCTTATAAGCGTCGTAGGAAAATATAGTTGAGATTGTTATTCAGATAGTGATTAATTGTAGTTCAGTATGAAATATATGCATGAAATATATAGCAATATATAACTATTATAGGTAAAATTTGCTTAAGGTTAGGTGTTTCGTTTATAGATGCAGATAAGTTATAGTATAAATTTAGTTATTTTCAAAGTCAATTTTTATCCGAAAATTAATTTTGATTTGTTTGCAATTCATAGAAATATTAATGTTTCAACTGTTCTTTATAGAGGATCTTTAACATTTAAAAGAAAATCTTATACATTAAAAGTAACAAAGCATGGATTTTGTACTATTTATTTAAGGAGGAATTTTTCAAGTTTATTATCTGATATTTCTAAATTAGCTTTAGAAGTTTATGATTTTATTGAATTATATTGTACATGTGAAGAGGTAGCAGATGATATTTCTATTTTTATAACGCCAAAGAATATTCAGATAACTTTTCAAATAATTTTTGTTTCAGAAAGGAGTAAAAGTTTTATGGAATTTTGTTTTAAGATAGTGGAAAGGTTTTCAGATAAATATAGTTTTGAGATTAAAGAGTCAAATTCGAGTGATTCTGTTTGGTTGCCATATACAGGAACTGGCTCATCATATTTTTCAAGTTTTCGTTTAATTTTGAATAAGCTTGAAAGTAATTGTATTTTAACATTTTCACATACTTTTAAAGGTAGTTGTTTAACAAGTAATGTTTTATATTTTTCTGAAGTTTGTAATGATATTAGGACCTGCTATTTAGGTATCTAGATATTTAACTTATGGCCAGCATTTTAGATGAATTGCTATTGTTAGTGGTGGGGTTTTTATTGAAAGTTAATTCTGATAATAAGCAGTTTTGGCATAAAGTAAAAGTTGATGATACTCATCCTTTTCATTATATTTTTTTGCAGTTGAAAGAGCAATTTATAAGTGAAAATAAATTAAATATATTTAAGGATGAATTAAAGGCTACTCTTCTTGAACATTTAAAGAGTAGTCAAGCAACAAGGAATGTTGCTTATTTGATTATTTTTAGTGATGAAGAGAATTTAAGATTAGAGTTGCGGTCTTTTCAGAGTGTTATTTTGCAGAAGCTTGTAGATATCTTAAAATTAAGTATTGTAGTATATACTGGTTCTGGTCGATCTAATCATTTTTCACCGTTTGACCACTTATTTAGACAGGGTTTACCTTTGGTTATTCAGTGGAATAAAGATCAAAATAAATTTGTTCAAACAAATTTAGGCTGTCATGAGTCATCAAAATTTTCAACTAATGAAGATTTGATTACTAAGAAATCTTTACAAAAATCATATAAGAAAAGAAAGATAAATGGTAAACAATATAAGAGTGCAGAGAGGTTATCTACAAGTGATTCATCTGAATCAGATGAAGATAGAAAAAAGGAAGATATTGAATTGAAGCGAAAATGTAAGAATGTTAATAGTGATTGTTCTAGTGTAAATGATGATTTGTGTGTATCAGATACAGATGAATATGAGGAGGTTGAAGAGGTTAATAAACAGATAAGTGACAAAAAGGTTAATGATTTCCTATTTGAGCTTAACAGATTAAAAGAGACTCAACAAAGTTTTGATAAAAGTCAAAATGATTTTGTAGATGAAGGTAAAGAAATAGGACAAAGGAAAATAGATAAGAATTGTTTTGGTAAAGAGTTTGAGGAAAATAAAACAAGTAAGAGGAAAAATATATCAGTTAATGTAAGTGAAAGTGGAAAACATCTTCAAGATTTTTCAACATGTTCAGTGTTGTATCAAGAATCTAAGGAAAAGATTGATGCTAATATTTCAAAATTTGTTGAAATTACTGACCGATTACGTAAACATACATTAGTTATTCAAAATAATCTTTTGCCAGGAAATATTGAAACTTGCTTATGTTGTCCTGTACATTGTGCTCAGCCTTTGATTAAAGCTACAAAAGATAAGAGAGGTCCAAAAAAAAAAAAAAATTAATTTTATGTAGCGAGTGTAATAAAGAGTTATTGTCATTTTCGTTATTACGTTTACATAAATTACGTTTTCATTCAAATTATAATCCAAAAAGTCATTTGTTTATTCCACCGCCTATAAGAAATTATTCTACCATTTCTAGGAAATTTCAAGCGACGTAATATTGTGAGTACAAGATGAGAATGTGTTCTTTAGCTTTTTTCCAACTTATGCAAAGTTGTTTGTACTTTTCAGCTTTGGTTTCTTTCTATGCAGGTAATATTGATCTTCCTTTAGTAATTGAAATTCCAGAACAAGATAGTTTATCAGAACAGGAGTGTATTGGAATAATTAAGGTTATTTCTGAACATGACGAAGAAGATTGGTTTCGAATGTTTAATGAATTTTCTGTTCAAGCACTTTTATTTTTTTCATCTTATTTCCATTGTGATGCTATTTTGAGTTATATTCAAAGTACTATGTGGACAAGTTAGAAGAGAATTGTAACTACTTTAAAAATGAGTTGTTATTTATTTGGCATAAAAGACAAATTTACTCAGAGTATTTTGAATTCAATATCAAATTATTTAGGTACGCCAGAAGATTATATAATTTATCTTGTTAGACTTATCCATATTAAAGGAGAGAGACATGCAATGAGAGCATTATATAGGAAATTGAGGGATGTATCGCGGTATAGAAGATTGATTTTTTCAAAATTTGATGTGCATTGTATATTTTGTTCGTTTCCAATTATTTTTTCTTATAAAGGCCCAAATTGTGAGATGGTTTTCCTTCAATGTTGTTTTAGACCAGTTCATATTTCAGGTTGTTTTGAAGGATTTCTTTCTCAAAGTTATGATATGGAAGTTTATTGTTTTAAATGTAGAACTAAATGGCGCGAAGGAAGACCTATTTTAGATAATAGATCTAGATTGCATTGTATTGAAGAAAGGTTAAGTTATGTTCCAGATCATTTAAGACATATTCAGAAATATTCTTCAGAGTTTTTATTTGACAGGTAAATTGTTTTGATTTTATTAAAGGAAGATCAATATGACGGTTTTAGTTTTAAGGCATATTTAACTATTTATAAATTGCTTTGAGATTAATCAACTGATATAGAGATTAATTAAGTATGTGAATTAGTTAATATAGGTTAATGTAAGAAAGTAGTTAATATTTATAATAGAATAATGACTGGGAAGATAGTTGATGGGTTTTATTTATCTTTAGTATCAAATGTTACTCATCCTACACGGCATAATCTAACAAGCCATTTTTTTACTGAGTTACCTGTTGAAAAAACATGTAAGGGTTATTGGGAAGTGGCATTAGTCGAGATAGACTTTCCAATATCCTGGTATAATGTGCCAAGACATCCAGAACAAGGTCGAAATTGGGTTTTAAGTAGAGATATTTTTAAATTAAAAGATCCTCGTTTTCGTGTAATTAAATCTATAGATCAAGTAGATATGACTTCAATTAAGAGGGTTACCAAATCTTTTGCTCATAAGTTTGGAAATTATACAATAAAGTCATTAATAAATGAAATGAATGATAGATTTATAAAAGCAGATAAAACTGCATCGGAGGGGAGTGAAGGTTATCTTAATTATCGGAGGTGGACAAAACTTTATGTTGATGATCAAAATTTGATTTGCTCATTGTATGTCGGAACTGGTGATACCGTATTTTTGTCAACATATTTAGCTCAAGTTTTGCGTTTAGATCAATGTAAAGGAGTTATAAATTGGGGACATTTATGCGAATTTAAAGGTAATAGGTTAGGTAGTACTGTTGGAGGTTTTAATGATGTATTAGCTTTGGATAAGGGAGGAGCATATAATCAAGTTATACAGGCTCAATATGGAACAGAATATGTTGGATTAGGTATTCCTGTTTTTCCTACAGATTCAACAAATATTTATATTTATTCAGATATTGTTGATTATGAATTTGTAGGCAATGTTGAAACCAAATTATTAAGAACTGTTCAAGCGTTTGGCAAGTTTGGAGATAATGTGAAGCATCGTTATGATTTTCCTTTATATAAGAAATTAGCTTATGATAGATTGAAAGAGATAGAAATTGTTATTAGAACTGATCAAGGAAAACCTGTTGAATTTGAGTATGGTAATGTATCACTTACATTGCATTTTAGGAGACTTGAGATATAAAAAATTACCTTATGATAGATATAAAGAGATTGGAATTATTGATAATTCTGATCAGAGAAGTATGTTCAGGTTGAAGTCTATTCAGATCAAGCAAGAGAATGTATTTTTACTTAACGTATAAGGAAAATTGATATGAGGCCTAAAAGGGTTTTAAATAAAGATTTAGTGAGGAGACGTAGGGCTTTAAATAACCTCTTAGTTGATTATGATTTTGTTCCACAGAAAAAGCGTATAGATATTGAGTTATATCTGTATTTAAAATCTAAAGTTTTGTATAAGAAACTAGTGAAAGAGCTTTCTCGGCATGGAGGTATCAAATTTCAACTTTCTTTAAAGGTTTTATTAGGTAAATATAAGGTAGATACTGAAGAGTATTTTGAATGTCAACCATGGTTTCAGAGTCGTGTTACTCAGTTGTTGACTTTCCATTCTATTAAAGATAAACTTAATGAAGCTAAAAGATTAATTTTAGCATTTTTTGATGGGTTTATTCAGATGGGGTCAGGTTGGTTTTTGAAAGAAATTCAACTTTTACGTTTATCAGTTTATAGGTTTAATCCTTTTGGCGGGTGTGCATATATATCTCTTCCACTTCCTAATAAGCATTCACTTGTTAATATATTATGTGAAGATAATAGATGTTTTGTTTATTGTGTATTAGCTGCCTTTAAGAAATGTAAGAATCCTAGCAGATTTTCAAATTATCTTGATATGGTTTCTACTTTAGATTTATCTGGTCTTTCATTTCCAACAAAATTAAGTGAAATACCAAGATTTGAAAAGAAAAATGGTATAACTATAAACGTTTTTGGTATACATTTTGTATCTCTTACGTATGTTCCTTTTCCTATGTATATTTCAGTGAATTTTGAAAAAAGTAATCATAAGAAGCATGTTAATTTACTTTTATATAATAATCATTATATGTTGATTAGGAATATTAGTTCATTTCTTACTCCATTTTTTTGGAAGAAATCAAGATATTTCTGTAAAAAATGTCTTATTTCATTTTCAAACAAAACATCATTTAATCTTCATGAAAATGCTGATTGTACAAGTAAAGTATTTACTGGTCAACTTTATCATATGCCGTTACAGGGAGAAAGAGCTCATTTTGTGAATTATGCTAAACAAATTAAAAACCATTTTATTATTTATGCAGATTTTGAAACATATAATGTTGCTTTGAATAAACAGAAAGGTAAATCAACTTTGAAAACAGAGCATAACCTTAATGCAGTGGGAGCTATACTTTTATCAAAATATTCTGAATATTCAAAACCACCTTTTATTTATGTTGGACCAAATGTTATTAAAAAGTTCATAGAATATATTTATCAAATGAGGGCAGAAATTTCATACATATTTTAGAAAAATAGGAAACCATTAAATTTAACACCTTCGGATATTTTGCATCTTTCACAGCAAACATGCTGTTATCTATGCGGCATTAAATTTAGGAAGGGGATGAAAAAAGTAATAGATCATGCTCATTTAGGGAGAGAGGGGAAAGGAAGAGATGTCAATTACGCATGTAATACATGTAATTTAACATATAGTGCACTTAAATTCCCTTTGTTTAAAATCTCAATCGTTATGCATAATTGTATGAATTATGATTTACATTTTGTTGTTCAGAATATTTATAAGTTTATTGCAGATGATATTACTGTTATTCCAAAATCTTCAGAAAAGTTTCTGACAATGTTTTTTGATAGTTTTTACTTTATTGATTCATTTCAATTCTTACCAAATTCTCTTTCTAATCTAGCAGATTTATTAGTAAAAAAAGATGTAAATGATTTAAAGGAAACAAAGAAATATTTTCCAAATGAGAAATATTTACCTTATGTAATGCGTAAAGGGGTTATGTGCTATGATTATATAGACTCATGGAAAAAGTTAGACGAGTGTAAGTTACCTTCACGTAAAGCTTTCTTTAATTCATTAACAAATAAACATATTACATCAAAAGATTATTATCATGCTTTAGAAATGTTTAAAATTTTAAAATGTAAGACAATAAAGGATTATTTGAAACAATATTTGAAGATAGATGTTTTACTATTAGCTGATGTATTTGAATCATTTAGGGAGCAGTCTTTGGATTTTTATTCTTTAGACCCTGCGAAGTATTTAACAGCACCATCTTTGAGTTATGACGCGATGTTAAAGTTTACTGGAGTTAAGTTTGATTTATTAACGGAATATGACATGTATGAATTTTTTGAAAAGGGTATTCGAGGTGGAATAACAAATGTTATGAAAAGGTTTGCTAAAGTTAAGAACAAGGGGGAACATATACTTTATGTTGATGCTAATAATTTGTATGGTTATGCTATGGTTCAACCTTTACCTTTTAAAGATTTTGCTTGGATAGATCCTAAGAAATATTGTAGTTTTGATGTTTTGAAAATAGAAGATTCAGCACCAATAGGATATGTATTAGAAGTTACTTTAAATTATCCAATAGAGTTGCATGATTTACATGACATGTTTCCTTTGGCGCCAGAGAAGATAAGTATTGATTATAGTCAGCTTTCGCCCTATGCAATTTCTGTTTTAAAAGAGTTTGATATTAATTATACTAAAAGTACCGTTAAGTTAATTTCAACGTTATCACAAAAGAAGAGGTATATTTTACATTATAGAAATTTAAAGTTATACTTGCAGCTGGGACTGACAATTGAAAAAATTCATAGAATTTTATCTTTCAAACAATCTTGTTGGATGAAGCCATACATTGAATTTAATAATCAGAAAAGAAAGGAGTCAACATCTGATTTTGATAAAGAATTTTTCAAATTAATGAATAATTCTACTTTCGGCAAATGTATGGAGAATGTTAAACGAAGGGTTAAGATGGTTTTAACGTCAAATCAAAAGAGATGTTTAAATATAATAAAGAAACCAACTTTTCAATCATTACATATATTTAATTCGAAATTTGTAGGTGTCCAGTATAGGAAACCAGAACTTAAGTTAGATAAGCCGATTTATGTAGGTTTTACTATATTGGATTTGTCAAAAATGCATATGTTTAATTTTCATTACAATGTTATGTTAAAAACATTTGGTTTAGGTTCATTACAACTTCTTTATACAGATACAGATTCATTGATGTATAAGATTATTCATAAACGTTTCGATGCACTTCTTTATGAAATAAGGAATAATTTTGATTTTTCAAATTTGGATAGAAATAATGCTTTGTTTAGTAAGGAAAATTTTAAAGTTTTAGGGAAATTTAAAGATGAAACTGCAGGGAAAAAGATACTTGAGTTTGTTGGTTTAAGACCTAAAATGTATTCTATATTGTTGGATAGTGGTAAGGTTATAAAGAGAGTTAAAGGAATAAAAAGAAGTTGCGTTGAAGATTTTTTACATTCTGAATATAAAAAAGTTTTATTTAAATGTAAACGAACTTCAGTTACTTTTCATACAATAAAAAGTTTTAAACAAAAGGTATATACAGTAAAGGAACATAAATCAGCTTTGTCTCCATTTGAAGATAAGAGGTGGTTGTGTTCTGATGGGATAGATACTTTAGCTTATGGTAATTATAAAATAAAAATTCGGAAAAGGAGATATAAGGACATTGAAGATGATAATGATATTAGTGAAAAATTAGATTGTGATTACTTGTGTTTGGACTGATTATTACTTTGTGTTTGGACTAATTAGTATACTTATTGTTAATATAGTAACTTATTGTTATTATAATTGTTAGTGGATAAAATGGATAAAGAAAGGGAAAAGTCTAATAGGCATTTTGTTTTTTCATTTGGGAGAAGGAAGCGACTAGATATAACAGATTTTAAAGATGAGGTTTATATACATATTAATGATTTGTATAAAACTAAAAATTTGTCATTTACGAGACAAGAAATTAAAGAATTGTTCGGATTAAAAAAGCAGGTAGAAAAGAAAAAGAAAGTTCGTGCTGTGTTAAAAGAAGAGTTAAGGGAGAGAAAGGCTGAAGAATCTTCTAGTGTTGTATTAAGTAGTGATGATGAGGATATATCTGAGAAGAAAAAGAGGAAGAAGAAGAAGCAACGTAAGAGTAGACCAACTAAGGTTGCGAGAGTGGATATGTCTTCTGCTGATGAGGAAGAGGAGGAAGAGGAGGAGAGTTCTTAGAGAAATAACTTTGTGATAGGGTAGATTTGTAGCTGTGATAGGGTAGATTTGTAACAAGGTTAGGATAAGATAGGTATAGGCGTGAATGATATTAACATAATGGAGACCTGTAGAGATAAGAGTTTTATCGTCAATATATAGGACTGTGAGATGTTTTAAGTGTGGTTTAGTATATGATTATGCGTATAATTTTAATATGGATGATGAAAGATGTGATTCATGTTATCAGCAAGACAAGGCTAAAGTGACTACTACTGTTATTTTGGATGATGATGATGGTGATGATAAGGAAATGGAAGAAGTGATTGCAAATGTTGATGAGGGTTTTTTGGATTATAATGAGGAAATATCTGAAGATGTTAGTATTTTAAGGAGTGATCCAGTCAAGACTGAAAAGGATTTGCCAGATAATTCTAGTATTTTAAAGAGCAATGATTTGATTGAAAAGGATATGCAAGATAATACTAGTGATAGTGATAGTGATTGGGAGATGACACCTGAACAACGATTAATCACTAATATGTTCATAGCAAAATGGAAACGATTAGAAAAAGAACGACTATGTAAGATAGCTTTAATGGAGAGAGATAGTGATGATGATGATGAGTTTACACCTGAGGAGCTAGAACATATAAGATTAATAGATCTTAGGCGTAGAAGGCAGGAAGATATGGCAAATGATGAATAAATGTTTCTGTGATTAGGTTAGTATGGCTGAAGTATCAAGCATATTCAACATTAGGTGAAGTATCAAGCATATTCAACTTACAAAGGTAAAGTATTATTATATTATTTGCTATATATCATTATGGTTTTACAAAATTGTAATTATTGTGGCGATGATCGTCCATTTGTTGACGGTAAAAAATATTGTGAGATCTGTGAGGAAGGAATGTTTAAGGAATGTATTAGGTGTCATTTACCATATGATCATCCAAAATATTTTACTTTGGATGATAAAAGATGTAATTCATGTCAAAATAAGTATGTGAAGGAGAAGGATAAAGTTGCATCAGCGAGGATGACAAATTTAGAAGAGAGTGAGAGTGAAGATGAGCTTATAGATGAGGATAGAGAAAAGGAGATGGAGACTAAAGATACGAGTGAAGATGATTATGATGATGAGGATCTTGTTATTAATCTTCCAAAGAAAACAAAGAGGAAAATAGTTAGTGAGGATGAAGTTGCTCCAAAAAAGATTAAGAAGACTAAAGATATGAGTGAAGATGATGAGGATCTTGTTATTAATCTTCCAAAGAAAACAAAGAGGAAAATAGTTAGTGAGGATGAAGTTGCTCCAAAAAAGATTAAGAAGAGAGTTAATAAGAAGAAGAAGAAAGATAATGTAAATGATGAGCCAGTTCCAAAGAGAAAGGCTCCAAACAAAGCAAAGAGTGCACCGAGAAAGCCTAGAGTTCCACCAAAACAGAGGTTGACAAGACAGGCACAAATTTATGGTTGTATTCCACTTTTTTTTGTTAAAACTAAAGGGGGGGAGACTTTAGCAATGAATCCTAACTTAGTAAAGTCAGGATAAATCATATTATATTATAATATTATATTATATTCAGCGTGAAAGCGCTGAGGTGCTTACGGACTCCCGGAGCACTATATTTTAATTTACTATCATGTTCTAGATCTGAGTTTCAAATAGTGTTTAATGGGATGTAAATGTTTGGATAGCCAGCTTCATCCTACCAGCTATTTGAAAAAATCAGTGAAAGAATGTGAGTTTTGTATATATTGTATTTAAGCTTAGCATGTGATTGTTGTTTATATTAAGCTTAGCTTGAGCAATAGTATATTAAGCTTAGCTTGAGCAATAGTAATTAAGTTTTGCTTGTGATTGTTTAATACTTAGTTTGAAATATAATTGCTTTAATTGAGTAAAATGGAAGATTATTTGAATAAAAGGGATTTATTAGCATCTATATATTTCAATCCCTTACATTCATCTTCATTTTCTTCTATTCGAAAATTATATTTATCTGCAAAAGCTATTAATCCAACTATTACTTTGAAAGATGTTAAAACATTTTTACAAAATACCGAGACATATACTTCATTTAAACCTGTTCAGAAAAATTTTCAAAGACGAAAAATAATTGTACGTGGAAGAAATGATCAATGGCAATTAGATTTAATGGTAATTCCTAAATTGAGAAATGATAATGATGGTTATACTAATATTTTAGCTGCTATTGATTGTTTTTCTAGGTTTGCTTATGTTGAACCTATGAGAACTAAAATGTCTTCAGAAACATTATTTGCTTTTAAAAGAATATTGCAAAGAGCAGGGGTTAAACCTCGTTTAATTCAAACTGATTCTGGTTCAGAGTTTAAAGGGGTTTTTAGCAATTTTTAAAAAAAGAACAATATTCAACAGTTTTCAACTTTTCAAGATCCAAAATGTGCTATTGTAGAGAGGTTTATTAGGACATTTAAAAATAGACTGTTTAGATATATGAAAGCTAAGAAGACAAGAAAATACGTTGATATTCTACAAAATATTGTTAATGGTTATAATCGATCTTGTCATAGTACGTTAGGTGTAAGTCCAATTGAAGTAAATCAAGGAAATGAGCAGGAGTTATGGGAAAAACAATATAAAGATTATTTATATAGTAAACAAAGATATCAAGGCTTAAAAGTCGGTGATAAAGTGAGACTAACTAAATATCGAAAAGCATTTCAGAGAGGATTTTTATCAAATTGGAAAAAAGAAATTTTTCAAATAGCTTATATTCTTAATACAAGACCAGTTACATTTGTTTTGCAAGATAAAGATAATCAGATATTAACAGGTGTAGCTTATATTCAGGAAATAGCTAAAGTTGTAGGGGCATAGTTATGTCGTCGGAAGAGCATTTTAATATTTTTGATGCAAGATTGAAAACTCCGTTTTCAATGATTATTGCTGGTCCTAGTAATTGTGGAAAGACTACTTTTGTAATTGATTTGCTTAAGAATAGTGATAGGTTAATAGATAAAGATTTTGAATATATTCATTGGTTTTATGGTGAAACATTTCCGCATGATAAATATTTGTTAGAGAAAAATGTACAATTTCATCAGGGTTTACCTGATTCTTTTGATAATTTTGTAGATTCTAGCAAAGAGGGTCTTGTTGTGTTTGATGATTTAATGTCCGAATGTGGTAATAACAAATTGATTTCAGAATTTTTTACAAAACGATCGCATCATGAAAATGTTAGTATTGTATTTATAACACAGAATTTATTTCAAGATGGAAAAGAAAGAAAGAATTTTTCAAAAAATGCCACTTATTTGTGTATTTTTAATTCGCCTCTTGATCAAACAATTCCTTATTCTCTTGCTAGAAAGCTTATGCCAAAGAATCAACGTAGTTTTGTTAATATATTTGAACATGCTGTGAATAAACCTCATGGTTACCTTTTCATTGATGGTCATCAAAAGACACCTAAAAATGCAATGCTTCGTGCAAATATTTTTGGTTTAGTGCAGCATGTTTTTATTCCTCAAGTTAAATAGTGTTGAGATTGATAAGGTTAATCTTTGAAAAGTAATTTGTTTGGATATTATGGCACCACAAAAGAAGTTGATGGCTCCGCAAAAGAAAAAATCACCTCAAAAGAAAAAGCAGAGACAAAGTAAATGTAAGAACAGTGCTTATGTACATAGACATTACCTTACTTTACTTTGTTGTGCGGGCCATAGTGTAAAGAAAAGAAATCAAATTTTAGATTTAGCAGATGCTAACGATATATTTTCAATTTGTGATTGTATTCATAATGTTTTGAGAGGAAACGTTAAATTGACTAAGTCACAGTTTGAAAAAGTAAAGAAGTTTAAAGAGGTTATGAGATATTTACTAAGAAAAAATCTTTCTTTGAAGAAGCGAAAAGATACTTTAAAACAAGACGGTGGTTTTCTTCCATTTATCTTACCTTCAGTGTTAGGTCTTTTATCTAAATTTATTATGCCAGTTGCAGGTGGATTACTTAGTAAAGTGGGGCAGATTGGTAAAATTTTATCATAATGATTAATTGACTTAAGGTTAAACTGGATAATATTGGTATTACAAGATTATTATAAATAGCTCAGATGGCTTCTTTTAAAGAAAGTGTTATTATACCATATGTAATGTTTAAAAGTTGTAATTTTGATGAAAAAACGAAGAAAGATAATTATGTTTTATCTAGACAAAATGAATTAATGCAGGAACGTATGTTTCAAAGACAAAGTTATCCTACTTTTTCATCATATATTCCTCAAGATTATGAAACTATGAGGAGTAAGCATACAAATATTTTTGATGAAAATGAATTAACAATTGAGGAAATTTTAGAAAGAATAACTTTATCACAGAAGCCAAATGTTGGTAGCATTTTAAAAGCAATGAAAAATAAATCTGCATCATGGGATGAAAAAGGACAATTAACATTAGGAGATGAAGTAATTAACGGTTCAGATATTATTAAATTAATGCAATATTTTTCTAAATCAAAAGAATTTAAAGCGCAACCAGTAGGAGCTGATAAAGTGTGGGATTTCTTAATGGATATAAATATTCCAAAATCTTGGATAAAGTTAAGACCGAAGAAAGCTTCATCTATAATGGAATACTTTTCGCGTTTTCCAGAAAAAAAAGATGAAATACCTAAACCTAGACCTACTAAAAAAATTGAAGAATATTTTCCACATATTCCTAAAAAGTCTTCTCCAGTTTCAGTAGGTAAATATCCTTTCGAAGAAAGTAATAGAGCTTGGATTTCTGATGCACTTAATACTCCTTACTTAATGAAAGATAAAAATGAAAATTTAAATCAGGGTAAAGCTGGTGTTCATGTTGGAGAAATAGTTGAGAAGAAACCACCTAAGTTTGATGTTAGTGATTTTGAATCAGATAAGGAAGAATTATTTCATAAGAAAGTAGCAAGTCCTACATCAGATGAAGAATTTGTTACTCCAAAATTAGATTTAGTTAAACGTAAATCCAAAGAAACTAGGGGAAAAAAGGAAAAAAAGAAAAAAAAGAGAAAGGTAACTAGTGTTACAAGTAATGTAGATGAGGAAGTTTCAGTTCCAAGTCCAGAACGAACATCATCATTTGGTAGACCAATTAAACGAACTTTAAAATGGGAATCTTGGAAGCCTTAGAAAGTGAATCTTGACCTACTTGAAATTACTTTAAGATTATCACTTTCAGATCATTATGAATAATTTCTTTAAGTAATAAATCTCAGTAAATTTATGTTAGGTTTATGAAATAAGAATGCAAAAGTATTGTGGAAAAGATTATGTTGGGCATTATAGAAATTTCTTTAAAAATAATGCAAAGACTCAGAAAGGAGGGTATGCAACATTTATTCCTCCATATATTGGAGTTCAGCATCAACGAGGTTATGGCATTGGAAATATATTCGGCTCTCTTTTAAAGGGACTTTCTGGTATGGCGTTACCAGCTTTTGAATCTGCTAAAAAGCATTTTTTAAAAAGTGCAATAAAGGGTGGTCAAAATATAGTTAAAGATGTTATTGTGAATCGAAAAGGTATTAAAGATGCATTTAAAGATGAGGCTACTAAACAGTTTAAACAATTAGGTTCAGATTCTATTAATTATTTAGCATCTAAAGCTAAGAATAGATTTAATGATGCAGATGATGGTGAGTATGAAAATAGAAGAAAAAGGAGAAAGGAATATGATGAAGTTCCTAAGAAAAGAAGGAAAACAAGAAAAAATACTACAAATAAGAGATCAAATAGAAATAAAGATATTTTTAGTTAAATATAATTCAAGGAAATCTGCCTGAGATACACTTTATCTTATGTTATGTTATGTTTATATCAATTATTTTTGATCCTATAATTTGCTGAAATTTTGAGTTTAATTAAAATGTCTATGTTTAATGAGTCTTGTGTTTGTGTAGATGATAGTTTTGATTATTATAATGTTCCACCAACAGATACAACTGCACGTAAAAGTTTTTATTCTAAAGTTTTTCCTATAAGCTCTTTAAGTCAAGGCGGTCCAATTGAGTTTGCCTTGAAGTCAAATAAAGCTGATTTTATTGATTTATTTCGAAGTTTTTTACAATTAAAAATAAAAATTTTAAATTCTGACGGTACTGCTCCTGGTGCACCAGCTGTGGATCCACAAACTGGTGCAGTAGGTCCTATTCCAAATTTGTCAAAGGTGTTTCCTGCAAATTATTTCAGTGGAGCTTTGTTCAAAGAAGTTCAATTGTATATAGGAAATAAATTGGTTTCATCAAGTAATAACCTTTATCCCTATAAGGCATATATTGAAAATCTTTTATCTTTTAGAGAATCTGTCTTAAAATCTTGGGGTGACTTGACATGTTATCATAAAGATACAAAAGATTTTAATGAAGTTTCAAATTTTGATGCTGCGCATAACCAGGGAGCTAAAAAGAGATTTGAAAAAACTCAATATGGGAAAAGTTTTCAGTTAATTTGTAAAATTCACAATGATTTGTTTAATCAGCAAAAGAAATTTCCTGGAGATATTGATATGAAAGTAAGGTTAATACGAAATGATCCAGATTTTGCATTGATGGCCAAAATTGAAGATGCAAAATATAAAATTGAAATTGAAGAAGCAATTCTTCAAGTAAAAAGGTGGACATTAGAAGACACATTTTTAGATGAAATAGAGAATAGTAGAAAGCCAGATAATTTTATGAAATTTCCTTTTCGGCGAGTTGAGGTAAAATATTCAACTCAAGCTCCTAACAAAAGTATTCTTCAAGAAAATCGAATGATTTCAAACGATGAATTACCAAAAAGAATTATAGTTGGTTTTATAGATGCACGCGGGTTTGATGGAAATTTGAAACATAATCCATTCTATTTTCAAAATTTTGGACTGACAGACATTGTTATACAAAAGGGTGAAGATGTTTCTCCTTTTTATGAAATGAAGTGTGACTTTGACGCTGATAAATTTTATGAAGCTTATATGGCAATGCTTTATGCTACAGGTAGACTTTTTGAGAACGATCCTATAAGTATAACTCCTGAAGAATTTAAAAATGGTAACACATTATATTGTTTTGATTTATGCAAAAGTTTACCAAATTCAAATTCATTTGAATTATCAGAAAATGGTACTATTAATGTAATAGCAACTTTAAAAGAACCTAAGAATCATGGTATAGTAATGGTATTCTTTAATGAATATGACAGCATGCTTGCAATCGGGCCTGTTAATCAACCTGAGGTTGTTATGCATTCTTGATTGCTTACTTGTTTGTAAATAAATAAATAGTAAATAAATATTTGACTAAGTGTGCTGGAATAATAAGTATGCTTGGATCAGATATTTATAGAGTTTTAAAATCTAATATAGTTACGTCTAAGATTTTTAAAGGTGTTTATTCTTCGGATAATTTAACAAATATAAGAAATGTGAGGTATCCTGCTGCATTTATAGTTAATACAGATGAAAGTTTTAAACCTGGTGAACATTGGGTTGCTTTCTTTTTCAAATCTTCTAAAGCTGTTCCAGAGTATTTTGATTCTTATGGTTTACCTCCGTTTAAAAAAAGTTTTTTAGTTTTTCTACAAAAGGGTAAACATAAGGATAAATGTAAATTTAAGTATTCTTCTAAAACTTTACAAAGTTTGTTTTCAACTGCGTGTGGGCAATACACTATTTATTATGTGTTTCAAAAATGTAAAGGTAAAAGTCTTATAAAGATTTTGCAAAGATTTACTAAAAATACTTTGAAGAATGATGATTTTGTTACTCGTTATGTTGAACGATTGAATAAACAATCTATAGATAAAGTTGTACGTAATGTTGATAATTTAGAATGTCATTATCAATGTTCTAAATATATGCAAGATGTTATTGAATCTTTAAAAACATGATTAAGAAATATGATTAAGATTAATATTATTAACTATGTTTAAGTATTATTTGAGTAATAAGATTAACAATATGGATATAATTAATAAGAACAATTCGAATGGAATTAAACCATCAGCAAAATTAAGTATTGGTGGTTTATGTGTATCGGCTGCTCTTAGCTTAATTGTAATTGTACTTGAGATAAAAAGACCAAACTTAACTCAGCAGAAATACTTGTTAAATTGTGTGATTACTGGAGAATATAAACAAATGTCAAGGTTATTTCTGAGATGTGAAACTCAACAATTACAGTCTATTAATCAATTAATGCAACCTGTTATTGGAAAGGTTTCTGCGAATGCTTCGCAGCTTATGCAACCTGTAATTGTTAGGAATTTTTCAGTTACTGAATTGCAACCTGATATTGCTAAGGTTTTTGTAAATGCTTCACACCTTATGAAACCTGTTATTGACAGGAATATTTCAGTTTCTGAATCACGGTTGAAACTTTTTAACGGGAATTGGTCGACCTTTGCAAATACATTGCAGCAAAATATTAACAAGAATAGGTCAACCTCTGCAAATATATTGCAACCCGTTTGGTAAATTCATGTAGGAGGAAGTTTGATTTACAATTGTGTAATAGTGTAATATGCATGATTATATATTTTGTTGACATTATTACTTATATGCAGACAACATTATTCTCAGAAGGAGTTTGATTGTCTGTGTAGCAATAGAGCTACGCTTCATAAGGAAGTTTGTAAGTAATAATGTTTCAAACTTTTTCCTTAAACTATATACATGTGATTTCAGTTTCTGAAAATGTATTTTAACTAAACCTATCTGCATTGTAACCTGATAGGTATTGGTATTTAACTAAAATGAGACCTGTTATTGACAGGAATATTTCAGTTTCTGAATCACGGTTGAAACTTATTAACGGGAATTGTTCGACCTTTGCAAATACATTGTAGCAAAATATTAACATTAGGTCAACCTCTGCAAATATATTGCAACCCGTTTGGTAAATTCATGTAGGAGGAAGTTTGATTTACAATTGTGTAATAGTGTAATATGCATTATTATATATTTTGTTGACATTATTACTTATATGCGGACAACATTATCCTCAGAAGGAGTTTGATTGTCTGTGTAGCAATAGAGCTACGCTTCATAAGGAAGTTTGTAAGTAATAATGTTTCAAACTTTTTCCTTAAACTATATACATGTGATTTCAGTTTCTGAAAATGTATTTTAACTAAACCTATCTGCATTGTAGCTTGATAGGTAATGACCAAGACCACAAATTCATGTAAGAGGAAAAGTTTGATTTACAATTGTGTAATAAGTGTTACATGCATTATTACTTATATGCAGACAACATTATTCTCAGAGAGAGTTTGTCTGTGTAGCAATAGAGCTACGCTTCAGAAGGAAGTTTGTAAGTAATAATGTTTCAAACTTTTCCTTAATGTGTGAAGATCATATATTGAAATAAGAGGAAAGTTTGATCTGACATTATTATTCTCAGGAGTTTGATTGTCTGTAGCAATAGAGCTAAGCTTTCCTCAAACTTAAATATTATCATAATCTTTACAGAGACATCTTCGCAGAATTTATATTATGTTTGCGCAAACTTGAAGGATGTGCGGTTCACTCAAGACTGGTTTGAAGATCGTGCGCGGTTCAATCATGACTGGTGTGAAGATCGTGCGCGGTTCAATCATGACTGGTGAAGATCGTGTCAGGTGCGCTATAAATATGGTTGAAGATCGTGGAGAAGATGTGCGTCTACGATGTTTGAAGATTGTTGTAATCAAGACTTGAGATGATTATGAAACTAATTGTTTGTATAATTATGAAACTAAATGTTTGTATGATAAAGCTAAGAGCAGTCCGAACATATTTTAATGTAATGTTTCACTGGTATATGATAAAATTGGAATTTAACAACATTTATGCTGTTGTGTTTTTATTTTTATAATATATGGTAAACATAGCGAATACTTAGATCACATATTAGACTAAGTAAACCAGTAACTAAGTAATATATAATACCATTGAGATGAATATATCTGACATGTACGAATATATATATATATATATATATATAATACCATTAAGATGAATATATCTGTCAAGTATTAATACTATTAGTAACCGAGTAGGAAATATTTATCGTCGTGACAAATTAACGAATATAACTACTAGTAACCGAGTAGGAAATATTCGTCAATGTTCGTTTGGATCTATTAACTTTGGTTTGTCTATTGACTCGTGGGTTGTGTAAAGGGCAACCAAGTGCGTGACCTGCAACACTTCCAGCACGAGTCTATCAAAAATTACCTCTAGCCTACTGACAACTGAGAGGGTGTATCGGATTAACGCTTAGTTTGAATGTGAATGGATGACAAATTATAATGTGTAAGGAGCTTCATTCAAGTAATTTGGAGTAGGAATGGTGTTCCTGAAAATGTAGTTTTAATAACTGAATGTTTATGTGCTTTTGAAATTTATGATTATAAAAATAGTATCGTAAGCATATTTAAGTTGTTTATTTTACATTCTTATATTTAATTCAATTGAAGATTCTTTAGTTAACATCTTTTGTTAAATTGACGTGCAACGTTATTCCGCGAGTAGTTGTGACGACATCTTGTGAATTACTTGACCTTAATTGATCAATTAGACATTTGCGCCACCTAGCGTATATAATGGTGTATTGACGTAAGTGACTACGTCACTAGAGATTATAATTATTATAAAGTACTACTTTATAATAATCTCTAAAGTAGTAGTATTGTTGTAGTAGTACAATCGGTCTGCATAATTAGGTGTAAAAATTTAACATCATTTATGTTGTTGTGTTTTTATTTTTATAATATATGATAAACATAGCGAATACTTAGATCACATATTAGACTAAGTAAACCAGTAACTAAGTAACTTAGTTACTGGTTTGTACTTGGTTGCCATCTACACAACCCATGAGCCGATAAATAATCAAAAGTAATTTAAGTCATTCGACTCTTATCTTCCCTTAAATTATATTGTGATTACTGATTATAGTACGATTGATATAGGTCTTGTTATCTGCAATTCCAAAATGAAATCTAGTCGTGAACTTAAATTTGCTAAATTAAGTACTGAGGCGATAACTCCAACAAGAGGTTCAAAAAAAGCAGCTGGATTTGATTTATACAGCGCTTATGATTACGTTATAGCTCCAAAAGCAAAAGTATTAGTTAAAACTGATATTCAAATTGCACTTCCTGAAGGATGCTATGGCCGTATTGCTCCACGATCAAGCCTTACATACAACCATTTTATTGATGTCGGTGCCGGAGTAATTGATCCGGATTACCGTGGGAATGTATGTGTATCTTGTTTAATTTTGGTGAAGTTGAGTTTAAAATTGCAAAAGGTGATAGAATAGCTCAGTTGATTTTAGAGAGAATTTTTATTGCTGATTTGATTGAAGAAGTATCATTAGATCAAACTGAGAGAGGAATAGCAGGCTTTGGTTCAACTGGAAAGTAAAGATAACCTTTGATTCATTTGTAAATGACCTAAAGATGTAAAGATGTAAAGATAAATAAAAATTATCATATGACTTTAATTCTAGTGTTCTTTATTTATCAATTGCATAACCTTTTAACTCATTTGTACGAGTATGTAGCGAGATAGACATACCTTGAAAACTAGCCGGGCAAGACCTGACTTTTGCGTCGAAGAGGCGAGCTGGACTTTAATTTTTACTACTAATATCATTTTTGTTATTCCCCTGGATGAATAAAATGACGTGTAAATAGGAAATGTACAGATACTATGCCATTAGGGGTGAAATAAATAATTATAAAACGTAGCTTTTGTATTTACTGCAAACAATAAATAAATTTATGAAATTTATCAAAAATTTATCAACATAAACGTATTACAAAGATACTAAAATATTATATTAGCACCTATAGTCTCTTTGTAATATTTTATATTGATGAAGGAGCATAATGTATTCAAAATGTCTTATTACCAGTTTCTGTCCATGATATAATTTCAGGAGCGTTTGGAAAGGATGGGAGTAAAAGAACTCCGCCATCTTCTAGGACGAATAATAACAAGAGAGCCAGGCATGGTATTTGATGTATTGGAGTCATCCTCATCTGCCAATCCTGGCCAGTCCCCACCATCCCCTTCATCTGATTCCCAGGGTTCATGGTGTACGTGTGGCCGATGTAGAGAGATGCCATCAGACCTTGAGAGGAAATGCTGTGGGCTTATAGCTCCTCAATGTATTAGCATTTTACCAGTAAGTCAGTTCTGAGTAAACACATCAGGTTAATGTATCACTTCAGGGAAAAGTTGTCTTTGACAATTAAAATCATAGTGATCTGCAGCATAGACATGCCCGGAATATCTGATAAGAAGTAGAATACGTTGTCAGGTCTTGAGTATGAGGCAAAAACTATTGATCACTTGTACCCAACACCACAAAGAAGTATTACTCTGCCTCCTTGCCACAGATTACTAGATTCTGTAGAATTCCTTTTTCCACCTGCAAACGTAGGGTGATAACTTTAAAAATAGATATTTTCACATGCATAAATTTTGTGGATTTGTCCTATAGGACAAATTCACAGCGATTCTTTTTCATGCTATCAAGATATTTTTGTGTTGTACATATTTCCCAGAAATTTCTTAAACGTGAAATAAGCAGTAATATGAACAATGTGAAAATGAATAAATTCACAGTATAGCAGATCTTTTTTAGAATCATGACATTTTCAGCACACCTTTAAGTTGCGGCCATCTATGTGAATTCTCCCTACCATGGATAGCTGATTTCTAGCATTTTCAGGACCTGCAGGCTAATTTGCACCAATTTTGTCGACAACTCCCCTGGAAAACCTCGAAAATTAGCTAATAATTGTTATAAATCCATCTATAATGAATGAATGTTCATTTGGCCCAGGAAATCTTGATGGATATGGATACTAATTTAAAAAAATAATGATGGTTTGTTTTTAACAATGTTAATCTACAAATAATGACTAAATTTGTGAAAATGTCAACACTAAATCATTGGGTTTTGTCGACATATTACCCAGCATACACCCTGTTTTAGATTAACCTGCAGGTAGAACTTATGAAACTCTATCCGTGGTGGGACAATTTACAATATTGGATCAATATTGCTTTAGAACATGTCTTTTTCCTTAATCTAATCAATAATTAGAATCTTAATTTGCCATGCTAGTGAATCTGATTCAAGTTTTGGTAAGTGGCCAAAAAAGAGCCCAGAAATTTTCATAAGGAGGAAGACCAGATACATTACAAAGAAACGTGCGGATAGAAGTATTTAAGGTGATGCATCCATGAAATAAAAATACTTTTATCACTATGAAAAATCGGCACAGCTATACATTTAAATATGAAGAATTAGAATATGCCTTAAAAATGTGTGTCACCACATCAGATTTCATGCTATTATTTTTCTATCACAAAAGTTTTCGAAAAACATTCCGAAAATCATGAAAACTCATAATTGTATAAAATATGTCACTAAGCAAAGTATGTAGTATGTTTTGATCATTCAGGATCTTGTTTTAATCTATTTTTCCGATACATTTTTTTTTGTGGTGTTGGAACAGCAAGCTGATAATCATTATCTCTAGAAAAGAAAATCGTATTATGGGATAAATATTTTCAAAATGATCAAGAAAAACGTTTTCCCTGAAAAAAAGAAATTTCAGTGAATAAAACTTATATCCTGTGTAGAATAAGAATGCAAAGTTTCATTATCTTTCTGAGCTTCTTTACCAGCAATAAAGCTTTGAAGTATTGAAGATAGGGAGGCTGGGTTGGTGCTAAACTAAGGTCGGAGAGGGGCTACACAGAGGCGGGGGAGGGGTCTCACAAAGACCCGGAAGGGGTCGGGCATGGTCAGGCATATTAAATTCAACAAATATATATAACCCACTATTCCGATCTATCTGTCTTTCACCAAAATAATAATGTTTGCATACTTATGGACACTCTCTGCCATTTTTAGGTTATTTGCTACGTAATAACATGAATACACATATTGCATGTGGTTCTCTAGGAAAATGTAAGCCTCAATTTTAGAACGTCCAACACCTTTGGAAATCTGCAATACTTAGAATTGAAACTTAATTACCACAGTTATCCCTCCCCTCCACTGATTCATCCAAACAAATATCATACAGCTGAATGAATAATTTTTTATTTTCAGGAATTTGACCTTTTCATCATTGAGCCGATGTACCTGCGACAGTTTAACAGATACCGTGGACAAATATATGGGATACCTGGTCAAGGTGACAACGCAGCAATGAGACATGCCGCCTACACTCAGTTCATTCTACTCAAACATGGTTATCAAAATAGACGCGTGATTCCCAGCTGCTGTGTATGGCAGATAAGAACAACATTTCCAGAGCAAAGTGGAGTGTACAGAATTTTGTTCCAACAGATGTGATTCGATGAATTTTGGTGAAATATATGTTCTTAGATGACATTTACATCTCAATAACTACAGTTTGTAAAGTGAATGTTTTAAACAAAGCCTCCTAACTCCTCAGACGGATCTTCAAGTGAATTTTGAAAACACAATGCACCTGTCAGATCATATTTCACAAAACATTCCTTGTGCAAGTCAGTGCGACATTTTTAATTATAAGCCAAGTCATGTTAAGAACAGGCAACAATTGATAAAGGCGTTTGTTGTTGTGGAAATATATTGCACCTAATTTTCCCCAAAAGCTTGTATAGATTAGAAAAAAATCCAAAGACTGACACAGGATCTATATTAACAGGTAGAAGAACGACTTTGTGATCTGGTTGTATGAACGACTTTGTAAGTTGTATGAATGAACCAGTTAGATTTTTTAAACATGGATGTGCCACTTATTACCTACGCTATTTTCATAAAACTTTGATAAAGATTTGTGTAAACCCATGGGAGAAAACGTTTTATATTTCTTAGTTGATGGTTCACGAAAAATAGTTTTAATCAAGCTATCCATGTTCAAAAGTTTCTGTAGAATTAAATAGATATTCAGGAACACTCAGGAAAGCAGTTCAATTAAGAATATACAAAACTTTTGGTTGTGTATGTAAACTTTGGCAATTTTTGAGAATGACCAGCTTGGCACGCAATTAAATATGTATTATGATATTTCCACACTGTGATCCATTCTGGTTTTAGTAAGATAACAAATCAATTTCTGCTAAATCATAATATTCATTATGGAAAAAAGTTAAGCCATGCAGTAAAACATACGCACACAAAACTCAGGACATACATGTATATGTCTTAAAGATAGACAACAGTGGTTTGAGCGATATTCAGTCAATGCATTAAGTTCGCTGTTCAAATAAATAGTTTTATGTTACAGATACAAGGTTTGGAATAGAACATGGACAATATCTTATGCAATGAAATCCATATAAATATGAATTGTAGATCCATAAGAGTTTCAACAATGCATTTTAACTTTTATTTTCTTTATGCAACTTTCTGTGGGACTATTAGAGATACATACTTGAAACTATAAATATCCGAAGGAAACATCATTCTGAACTGTATTTCAGATTCCTTTTATTGGTGTTAGCTTCTGTTTTATAAAATCTAAAAAAAAATAAAATGTTGAAAATATTACAAAACGTTCTCAGTTTTTTGAAATAGAATAAGATCTTTGTCATAAATTACAAATCTACGACATGGTTCCCTAGAAATAATTGTTTGTAACATACAAACTTTCACAGATCTTGGATAGTTTTGACTGAACTAAACGTGTTCAAAAGGTACAAGAAAAATCGTTTGTCAAATTCAGAATAAATTACCTTTTATTTCATGTCATTTGCTATAATTGGACTGTTATTCAGACAGTAATTATCTATATTTGCAAATCAGCTCCCACCCACCCCTGTCTATACCTAAGGAATATATCGAGTTCATTTGCTGTCAGAGTGTACATTTTATTAACAAAATTTCAAGATATTCTGGGTTCTCCAATACAGGAAATACCGGCATATTGACTGGTTTCAGGTCATTCAAAGGCATTACAGAAGTTTTTGACCTAGTTCAATGAGGATTTTTACAAACTGATATAATTCTTAACCCAATTAGTTAACCAACAACATTGCAGGCTGAAACAAACAATATATATCATGATCTTCATGGATATTGAGAATCATAGAACACAGAATTTATCAGGTTGTATTCCATCACAGATTGCATAGGAAATTAGGGGCCAGCCACTTGATACAATAAATGTAACGTGTTCTTTACCTTAGTTCCAAAGTAAAATGGTATCTGAGGTGAAATACATAGGTTTTAATGTCTGGTGTATCATAGATTTTAACCTATAACCATATATCACACTAATAAAAGCTGATTACTGGCTTTAAAGGTGAAAAACCGAGACAGTAAATCATACCCCTGAAGTAAAATACTTCTTCCAGAAGTAGGAAAACCCATGAAGAATTATGTAAACTGTGGGCATTTCCATTTTCCGTACGCCAATAATCCAGTGGCCAGTCAGTTTGAGAGGCAAGCATTACTGATAAGGCAGAGTAGATCTAGCTGTGACGTCATATTTGCCATCCATAGTTACCCAAAGCGGCAAATCTCATTTACACAAAGTGTATCAGTTTCAATATTTATCACCTGGATAGATTTACGATTATCTTTACCAAGTTATAAGATTTGGGGGTCGTTAGTATCACTGTAACAAGGCAAACACAACTTCAAATGGCATGTCCATAAACTTAAGTTCTCCTTTTTTTACTTACAAAATCCATTCAGAAATTCAGGTGAAAAGTACAAGTATTTGTACTTATAGATTTAAAGTTAAACTATCTGATGTATACTTGCTCGATTTTTGAACTAACACCCTTCACCAGTTGGTAATAAGCATTCGCACATAGCAAATATTACGTCACTAGAAGTAACACTCACTGACACTCTGTGCAGACTACTGAGATACATACAAAGCAGACTGTTGCACTGCACCTTGGGCCCACCTATAAGTGAAGGTGTGTAAAAGTACTGAGGACTACTCTTAAGAGATTTCTCCATCTTTCACCTTTAAGATTCTGAGTGGAAACGTGAGTGGTGTTCTTCAACCAGATATTCAGTTGTGGGAGCTGGGATGGGTGCAATGCTCTTTTGGATCAATCTTGGGTCTTTGGAATCGAGGTCAACCTTTGAGACAGAACCTTTGGAGTTCAGTCGCCTTTGGACTATGTCTTGCAGTAATCCCGGGATGTGTGGGTATGTCTTTGGCACCTTAGCCTTGCTCACAGTCCACCTCTTGCTGTTTTTTGAGTAGCGCCTTTTGAACCTATCAAAGTTAATGATAAACAAAAATTAGAATTCCAGGAAATCCTCATGTACTTTACAGTAAAACGTTTGTTATTGAATTTTATATCCGGGCTCTTTATCAGTTTCATACAATTTTTATATTGTAAAAAAAAAAATGTTTTCTGGCAAGAAATATATACTGAAAGTTCTGAGACACATTTCCCTCGAAATGAGTGTCATTGACAGTCCCTAGGCAAACACATCATTTAAACAGTAATGACGTAGAAATCTTGGTTCAAAACCTAAAAACTAAAGATGGCTCTTAAATCCCGATTCTGTTGACTTCATTCCAAACTTGAATTTTTGTTAAAGCATCAGGTAAAGACAAACTTTCATTTTAAGTCTAAAGTCTGGGAGTAATTGCAATTTTACTAATCTGGCCATCAACCTAAGTATTTCCTATTTAAGAAATATACATACACTGGGGCACCATTCTTGTCTAGCTTGACTGGCCTGTCAACGTGAGCCTGCCAGTCAAGAGCTGCCAGAATATTTCTTGCCTCGTATGAGGGCCACCTTAAAGATCACAACATGAAATACTTTTAAAACTGTTATCAAGGTTACCATAGGTTTATTGATGAAGGTTAGATTTAATAGAAACAATTTCATACAACTCAGGTATGCAGAAAGGATTAAAGAGAAGCAGTGTTACAGGTTCTGGCAGAAAAGTTCTACAAATGCATGTACTCACGTGAATGCAAATCTCTTTCCACTGTACATGAGAATGTGGCTGTTGAATGTCTCCAGGAACCCTGTGTGCCTAAAGGATTTTAATCGTTTTCTTTTAGTGGGAGACATAAACAGCTTTGCTATTCAAAACTAAACACATTTTCAGACATAACTTACTCTGTGCTAAGGCAACATTTTGTTTGTACACCAGAAAGTATCATTATTTCAATCCGTTAACTTAATATTTACCACATGAATTTAATAAATCTAATCATTCATATTGTTTAGATAGAATTTAGTTTTAATTTTTGTTCATTTGATAACGCCCTCAAAATAAAGTCACTGCCCTCAATTTCCTACATTCCTTGACATTGTAAATCTATTTGAGTTGTTTTTCCCCCTTTAAAAAAACTGTATGGTACAGAAATTTTGATAGAATGTGAGAAGAATTTGCCATGTTTTCACAGGTTTAAAACACTTTTAGAGAGGCATTTTCTCAAAGCTGACTTATAATATTTAATCTCAAGGAGTATATGCCTAAACACTGTATTTCATCAAAAGTGCTGGCTAACGTTATTGACCCTCCCCATAGTAACGTTCTATACTGGCATCCTGTACTTTCACTGCAATTTCCACTGGCTAAATTGAAACATTGGCTTCAGAATGTGTGATATCGGCAAAAAGCATAAAATTGACAATGAAAATTTACCAACAATTTCGTAAATTTTATCGGGGATGCCACCGATTATATATCAGCACTGCCAAAATTACTGCAGCTGGAAATCGGCAAAGCACTTTCAGTATGTGGAATACAGCCTTGAGACTTTGCTGTTGAATCTATATCAGCAAGAAAAAAAAGAAAGAAATGTGCAATATTTCAATGTGCTACGTGAAAATTTGTTTTGCACAAAACCTGGTTATTCTTGGTCGCACATTGTTGTCACAGCATTGCCTCTTTGGTTTTTACATCTAAGAGATCTAGGAGTAACTTTCCCCATATTTTAACAGATTTGTTTTGCTCCTAACAACATGTTTTACTTGTATACAACATCAATTTGTGTACGCTGAGAGCTTTCTTCACCCCTTGCTCAAACAATACGTCCCTGAGGATAGGGTACATTTTGACAAAACAAATCTAAAATTTGCATGAAGAGTCATCAATATTTATGTACTCTAGAGGGCAGAAAGTGTTTTGGGTATCTTACTTCACATGGCAGCATTAATATAAAGTTGACATGTTCTTGACTAATGAACATAACATTGCTTTGTACCGATTATACAATATCTGAGCACCTCCGATACTATGAATATATGTTTTATGGCTACTTCCCCAACAGTAGTACAGTATAAAGTAATATATTTTGGAATGTGTTATAGGAAGTCAAACGTGGGACCACTGTAGTGGGCTCAATCTGACAATGGTAGGGGTATCAGTAGTAGAAACACACTCCTCTTAAAAAAACGTTTGTTGTAAATCCTGCAGCGGATTGCAGAGAGAGTTTACAATAATTAATTTTACTGCCGATAATTACTTACCCATCAGAGAGAAATTAATGATAATTATGGTCCATCCAGAGACAATTTCACGATGCTTCAAAGATAATTATCGGCAGTGAAATAATTATTGGTAAAGTTATCGGTTACCATTGGTAAAACTTGCTAACGGCACCATCATAATTATCAGCAAAATATTATTTCACCAAGAACTCCTCCAATTTCTCCAAGTACTCCTCCCGGCCTAAGACTAAGACTAAGTTCCCCTGGTAGGTTTCTGAGCATGACCTCCCGTGTTTAAATTAAACCAATTTTCAATAATGTCTGCGGCATTATGCCTGTCTAAAAATTGGAACATTTTGTACATGATGGGGATGCCTGGGACAAGGTCTAAAAATCGGGACTCTCCCAGGAAAATCAGGACACATGGTGGCCCTGAGATCCTATCAAACGTTTGTTCTCTACATGTATTATGTGGCTCAGGCACGGATTTAGGGTGGGGGGTGTCATGCCAGGAACACGTCGCCACATATTTTGGGCCAGATATGGAATTTTCATGATGTAAAATTCCCAGGGGAAGCAGCTGAAAATGTTGCTATAGCACATCCCTCTTTTTTTATTTTAAACTGTCACGCTTAGCTATAGCCAACCTCAATGCAGCCTCTACCTCCCCTGGGGGGCACTTTAAGGCAAAAGCGGTGAACAATATCCATAGAACAATATAGGGTAATAATTTAGTAATTAACCTTATTACTGGGAAGCGTAGAGGAACTTGTAGGATACATTTTTTTGTGGTATTGGACGTAGTATAAGCTCGTAAACCACCTTGGAGAGGGAGGTTATGCTATATTACCTCCCTCTCCATGGCATTTTACCCTCACAAACCTACCACTGGAACAATAGACTCATGGGCCGGGGTTAGTTAATTGGGATACTACTTACTTTGCTCCACTGGTCATTTCCTTTCTTTTTTCCATGTAACATATAAAATATGGTATATGATATAGGGAAAACTGACTTCGGTCGACAGTACACCCTGTATAGGTTGGTGGCCTACCACTGTTAACCCATCAACTATTGCCGCACAAGGAATTATATAGGCATATATGCCGGATTCACACGGCTGTGCCCGTGCGTCTAACCTCGGCCGATTCTATTCTCACATCTAAAACAAACCACACATCTAAAAAATCACGCATCCGCGGGCCCATGCGCGATGACTTAACACATCCGCGGGCCCATGCGTGATGACTTAACACATCCACAGGCCCATGCGTGATGACTTAACACATCCACGGGCCCAAGCGCGATGAGTGGAAGTCCCAAATTTGGTGACAGATCATCGCGCGTGGATCGCAAATCATTGCGCATGGACGCCAAGTCATCGCGCATGGATGCCAAGTCATCTCGCATGGACGCCAAGTCATCGCGCATGGAGGCAAAGTCATCGCGCATGGGCACACATCCATGGGTGATGACTTTAAACCCAAATGCAATGACTTTGAATCCACCAGCGATGATTTCTTTCAGTTTGCATCAGTGCAAATGGGCGTTGCGTCAGCGCAAATGGGCGTTGGGTCAGCGCGAATGGGCCCGTAGATGTGTGGATGTGTTAAACTGTTACCCCATGCGCGATGATTTCTGTAGCAAGTCTACCCGTGTATGTGTGGATGTATAGATGTGTAAATAGACGGTCCCTCTAACCTCAGCCTTCTCACACTGGTGTGCCATTCCTATTCCCCGACAGAGAGCCTGTGTCAGGAATTGTGGTGGGCTACATCACACCTTTTATCACTGCACCAACTACAACTACAACTCCCAACTTCCTTTTAGGATATAACATATTGGTAAATTTCTCGATAATTATTTTCTACATTTTCTCCATACATATTCCCATCTGCTGATAGCTTTCATGCAAATCATTTAATGTACTTATCCTGCCGGGAAGATTCCTCTTCCTGAAGTCCAATTTACACTTATTCTACGATAATTATCCTTCCGCAATCAAATATCCAACAATTGCGGATAATTACCAAATTACGATAAAAACCACTTTACAATAATTTCTCTGGATTGATTAAAGAACAATTATTGTAAAATGTTACATTATAATTATCGGATCTGGGTATATTTTCATCTCTCTTTGCAACCTGCTGCTGAATGTGGAAAAAGTCTATTTCTATTCCCTAACTATAAATAAATAATGCAGTAAATACCTAAAATTGACGTAATACTTCAGAGTATTGAGGAGCTTCTTCTCCAAGACAACTGCTTGCAGGGATTGATGAGCTTTCGAATCTGGCTCCAGCCAGGGTGCATCTCTGTCCTCGTCTTCACCCTCAGTTGCGTCATGTCGACATCCAGTGACACCCGAGTTGATGAGATCCACCCACTCATGGCTGTCAACAACGTGGTGCAGCAATCCGACCCACATGCCCTATGTGAATATGAATATTTTAAAGTTGCATTTGCATAGTTGATTATCATACAGATACACTAGACAATGCAAACGTGTAACAAACTGTTTAAAAAAATTTATACCGGCTTGTAAAACTCTATTTCTTTTGTTGGTTTGTTGGTATCCTATCTTTTATGTGTGACAAGTTTCCTCGCTTCCTAGGGTTCCACTATATGTGGCTACACTCATATGTGGTCACCTCTCATATGCAACTGCATAAAGGTGACACAATGCTTTTCTCTCTATATCTACCTCTCGCCAACATCTGACTTGACCAATGACCACCTCTTAAGCCCAATATCCACTATGTGTTTTTTCAATGAATTTCTGGGAGATTTTCTCTGGGCATGGTGCACAGTGTAGGGCAACTGGCAACAGAATTGGCAGTTAAACTCGGTGGTAAACACTGCTGTGAAATCAGCAGTTGAATATATTTGCTAAATATTACAGTTGCCCGATGACTTTACAGGCAATTCTCAAAGTTGCCTTGCCGGTAAAATCACCCAGTTAATACGGTGCTCTAAGGTCCCAAATGGCCAGAAATCCCCATACCAGCAAATTTTATAACCACAAATGGAAACAGCTAAGATTACTAAGATGAAAATTCACATACAATTAACAGGTGGCAGCTAGGGAGTACTAGGGTTGACTTTTAATGCCTAATACAAAGGCAAGCAGATATTAAGAGGAATATTAGTACAATACTTAATTTTCAACTTAGAAAAATCCTGAGTTTAGAATCTACAAATAATTCATTTTCACCATAAATAGAAGAAAGGGAGTTTATAACATAAATAGAAAAATAAATTCACAGTTTTTGTTATTAGCAACTGGGTAATGACTCACTAGTCACGTTTGCATATCATACCATTAACTGTAAATCAGTCTCTGCAAGCTCTGCACATTTCCAGAAATGGTTGGTGATTTTCTTTGCCCATGGTTGAAGTGCAGCATTTCCTTTTTCTTTGGAAATCTTCAATAAAGTAAGGAAATTAATAACTATGGTGAGAAGAAGTTAATGAAAATGCTGTTCGTCCTTACAGAATTATTAGGACGTTTTTCTAGTATTCTATTAAACAACAGGGTTTAGTTTTTAACTAAACCTCCCCCTTCAAAATTACCCTAGCCGTTACAGTATGTTTCAATCATTTTAATATTTTCAGGTAGGCATTCTTTTCAGCAAGTTCAGGCCTAGCATCATGTACCATATTATGATTTAGAAAGTGTTTGTAAGAACAATGTACTGGAAAACATCACATGCTTACTGCTTGGATTTTCTTTCTCAGGTTCTTGGACCCGTGCCATAGGTCAAATTGGTGTTTGATATCAGAAAATTTGTCCCCTAAAAGTATGAGACAAAAAATGTTTGAAGGTGTAATTGAAGGCCTGTGCAAAATTCATGAATACATGAATGTATAAGAATCTTGCAATGAAATAGGGAAAAATAATATCAGAGATGTACAACAAACCCATCTAGCCTAGGCTGCCTACCTTTTAGGCGAAATCTTTCCTCAAAAATATAATTTAAAAATGTAGTTTCATTGCATTCTGCTTGCTTAACATTAGAGTTTCAACAGGAATACAGGTGCATTATTAAGCAGTATAAAAAAAGTTCTGTTGACAAAACCAACATTGATTTAAACCAAAGACTCACGCATCATGGCAGCAACAGATGTGTTTCCATCTGTGACTAATTCCACTACTGGAATCTTCTTCTTCTTTATTTCCGAAAGAGCAGTGCGCAGTGCTTCCCGTTCCATCACAGGCGAGTTCCCTCCTGTCTGTCGTTTATCCACGATTTCCATATAGACAATCTCTTTGGTGTCATGATCCATCAGGGTGTATGTGCAATACATTGCAGAAAAACCGGGGCTGTCATTCCGACCGTCACCTTGAATAAATGTTATTTTCATTAATAAATTCAAGACAAAAACAGGGCCATGTAAATACAAAGGCTCATGGTGTCTGATTGTCACTAGCACTATAAACATGTATTGTGCTACAAAATAGGTACTACCAACATAGTGGACCTAGAACCTGGACATTTTCAGCACCAGTTTCTGTGACCTGCCAGTATTTCAGCCCTCTTTTTAATGTAATTTTCAAATCTAAATATCTCATGAACTACTGCAGGAATGGGTTGTACTAAATTTCATTTCAAAGCAAAGATCAAGAGCTTTCATTTGGTGCGAGATACATTTTTAGGAAAAAATAATTTTGCAAATTTTAGGGTGTCAAAACAAGGAATATTTTCATCATGGACAAAATGTCCAACAGAAAAATGGATTGCACCAACGTGTTCCTTGGGAAATTCTGTATAACCTTATCACTGGGATAAATTCTGTATAAGAGAGATCAAGACTTGGTTAGGACCGTCAAGAGTACCAGTATCCTCGCAGGGAAACCGTGGAAGAGTGATTCACTTGTCCCGACTCCTAACCTTCCCTGAGAACATCACAACGTGATTTTTTGGTAGGACAATGTAATTTATAAAATGTTCAATTTTTCTGTTCTTCGGTGATCAGCGCAGTTAATCACTGATCTCTCTCTTTACTATACGTTTTTATCAAAAGAGAATAGTTTTGTGACTAATACCTGCAAGAACAACATTTCCTTTGACTCTGAGCTTTTCCCACGTTGCTTCCAATGTGTCCTTCCACAGAGCCTTGATTGCAGGGAAGCAGAACTCTTTTTGCACTCTGTCAAACGTAGTCCGAGATATGATTCCTGAAAAGATATAATTGTGAATTCTTGCTCCACAATTCTAACTTTAAAAATGGTTATTGTGCATACCTCAGAGTACCATGATTTTGCACTCTAAGTATGTCAGTATGAGATATTCAGACACACTACTGTGTATCTCAAGGTCAGTCATCAGTGAAGAAAAAGAGTGTTGATTTAGGTCTGTATCCCACATACTTTTAAAACGCAGAAAGTGGATAGCAAAGTGACAATCTAGACATTGGCATGTTGTAACAAACTTTGCAAATTACCTTAACAGGTCCGAGCTAACACAGAAATTCGGGGCGGTCCGTGATTACAGGACGTTCTGTGATTCTGGGACGCAAATCGTCCTGTGATTTAGGAATGGTTGACAATAACTGAAATAATAACTTATAGGGAGATTTGCTAAAAATTCTAACTCGGTAAATGTGTCTTAAATAAATATTTCCAGTCATCTATCTCATAAAATCTGAAGTTGAATGAGTACATTTTTTCAGAAAACACAATTTAAGTCCCCCTATGGCCCATTAACACTGTATGACTGGACCAGGGTGGAGGAGCAGGCCGGGGCTGAATTACATAACCTGTCCCGAGGTGCGCGACGCTCACTTACCAGGGCTAATTATAGTTACTCGTCCCGGGGACAGGAGTACAGGGCTGACCCTGAGCGGTCAAAAACAACAATAAAAAGGTGGGGAATATCAATTAGACCGTGTTATCAGGACGGTCCTGTTTAATAGGACGTCCTGTTTAATCAGGACGGCCCAAGAATTCAGGACGTTCCCTTTTACCTGTCTTAGCCCCAACCTGCTAAATACGACATAATAAAGAAGATATATATTATAAGTTGTGATTTACTCTAGATTCACATGTTTTAATGATTTTCATCATCAGGGTGATGAGGTGACCTACGTGCATTTGATTCGGCATCATTTTGTTTTAACCACAGTGAATCAGGCAAAACTTTGTAATAATCTGAGGAAAAGTTAAACTATTTAAATACATTTAGATACTACTTCGATACAATTCATTGTGTTATAAAGTGAATAACACAGGTTGGTGTAGGAGTGAGGACTTCTAGACTGTGGCCAGAGGTATTGGGGCTTAGGCTGCAGGCTGTTTTCACTCGATAGTGTGCACCATTGCTATTTTGCAATGTTACTATGTGCTGTTTGGAATATTTTTGCAATTTTGGTTACTTTTGGTGTGCTTTTGGCACCCACAGCATGTCATAATTGCAATATAGGAATCTGAAAGTGCAATATCAGCATTAAAGCCGCCAATCTATTTGTGAGCTGTCAAAATTAATGTAGATTGGCTACAAATCAGGAGTGCACTTTCACCGCAAGCCTACAGCATGCCGCGAGGGGCCCTCAGCCCCAGTACTTCAAGCCAGGCAATAGAAGGCCTCAACCCCTAGATGAAATACTGGTCTCAGTTATGAAATCAAAAGGGAATCTAGATAAAATTTAGATGAGAAACTTTTAACTTGCCTATATTCATGAATTTGAAAAGAAGGGCTATCTTCTGGTAATTATTACCCGAAACCAAAATATTTGTTGCCAGCAGAAAGTCTCCAGCACTAGTGCCCTTTGCAGAAAGATAAGGTTGGGAGGACCACTTGTGAACCTTGTGTCCACCTTCACATGTCTGAAAAAAAAGCACAATAAAACTATGTAAGACTTTAAAGAAGACATATTCACACCTTAAGTCCTCAATCAAATTTCTTAGTGTACCTCCCTGAACAGGGTTCCGTAAAAAATGTTTTATATTCATCTATTATATGGGAAATCTAAGAAATTAAATTCCTGCACTAGGTTAATTTGCAGGGGGGCCACTCCCACCTTGAAAAGTTACTAACTTTCTCAGATATAGCAAAAGAAATAAACCATGATTTTCAGAAAATGACCCTCTAAGGTTAAGCAAAATGGGGCTTTCGTTACTCCAGATCTTTTTCTGGGAAGAACACTGTCATTGAATACTGAGGTAGACAAGTTTTATATGAGATATGATATGGGTGTATGCATAGGAAAGTACTAGAGAGAAAGACATCACATTCACAGCTAGCGAATTCTATGGTCATAAACCTATAATAATGATCATTTTAAAGGAAATATATAATGTAATTATTTTACCCATATTATCCACAATGCAGATGCTTTTTGTGTTGTGCTGCTTGTTACTCTTTTAGAGCAGTTTTTCTTGGGGCAAACTGATGGCACTTTTGTTTGTGCAAGCAGTTGTAAAGAGGAAGAAAATGCAATACACTTGGCATCTCTAACAACAGATTGAGAACTCAAGGGTTCTGGTGTTTGCTTCAGAGGGCAGGTGTCATCCATAGATTCACTTTCATCCTCAGAATCACTTTTGGCTGTCTCACTATCCTCATTTTCCACTGTGTCAAATACAAGATCGCCTTCTGTGATTAGACTTAGGCTTTCATTGTCTTCTTCATGATCACTGCAACTGGACAAAGAAATGCTAGGAATTGAAATGTGTCTTAACAAGCAAATCTTTGCATAACTCATCATTTAACTTTTGTAGACCCAGGGATAACTTTTTCTAATAATTTAGCAATATAAAAGTGCTTCATGAGAAAATGTTATTTGTATATATGATCTGGCATTTGGTTTTCAAACATTTGCTTGGCATGTACTGGGGATCTAACTATCTAAGGAAAATGCAAGAGGGGTTCATAAATGCAGAATCTTTGCATGTTCTAGTTTTAAGGTAAGTTGGGGTTTACTGTGCAGAGCAGTATACTGCACATTTTTTATATGTCACCCTGAGATACAAACTAAATCAAAAAGCAAAAGTAATCAAAAAGTTCTAGAATTAAGCATGATAGTCTAACTAAGCCATAGTATACTTTATATAATCTGATAATCTCTCCCCTCCCAGCTCTTTCTTTCCCCTCCCAGCCCTGTCTTCCCCTCCCGCCTTCTCTTACCACTTCTGGCCCTCTTTTTCCCCTCCTGGCCCTTTCTTTCCCCTCCCGGCCCTTCCTTTCCCCTCCCGGCCCTTTCTTTCCCCTCCTGGCCCTTCCTTTCCCTTCCCGGCCCTTCCTTTCTCCTCATGGCCCTTTCTTTCCCTTTCTGGCCCCGTTTTTCCCCTCCCAGCCCTCTGGATCACCTATCAGCCCTGTGAGTCCCTTCCAAGCCATGAACTTAACCTCCCCGTCCTGTGCCTACTGGCCCTGTGTCCCCCGTAGGGGTGGTGGGTCAGGGCTTCAGCTCCTGGGAAGAATGTAGGCCCCTAGTAGCCCCTGCTGATCATAAAAGGCGAATATAGGTGGGGATGATAGGGGGGACCCAGCATCCATCACCCACTCACTACTGATCTTGTGCCTTCTCTCCCAGCCAAGGGACGTACCTAACCCTAAAGCCTCACCTTGCCCTAAGACTCACCTCCTAGCTCTATTTCTTCTCCTCCCGGGATGCTCCGGACCCTTTTGTTCCCCTCCCAGTACTGAGTTTCCACTCCTGCAAACCCCTTCCTTATCCTCTCCTTTCAATACACTCCCACATCCCCACTTATTCCCTGGAAGAATGGATATAAAGGTCACATAAGTGCCTAACAATGATTCAGATTTCAGGAATGAGAGGTTAAATTTTCTTTTTTCCTATAACTACTATAAACTTTTCAAATCTTGGGCCCCCCTTAACAATTCATGGATCCGCCTCTGTAGATCATGGTGCATAAATTGCATTGGGGTTCCTTTTAGTTGTATCTTAAAATTTGTTCTAAATTTGGTAACATAACAGAGACAACATTCTTTCTAATCATGATACCAATGTTAATATCATTTATTTTAACCAACACATCAGATATTTGTCTTTTTTTCCCTGAAACCTTTAGAAGTTGTATTTGAAAAGTATTACAAAAAGAGTTATGAATTTCAGTTTCTTACTGTTTTTGAGGGTAATTGTACAAGAAAATAATTCTGATTAGGTTACGTGTTTAGGTTTATCAAAAAAAGGTAATAATTGTGGGTCCCCCTCATACCTTAGGGAGGCCACACTGAGCAAAGGAGGCCCAGCCGTTCAGGGCACCACAGGGGGTGGGGTGTAGGGGGCAGTGTCTCACCACTGGACAGTCAAAGCAAGGTCTGAGGGGATGTATATGTCTGTATATATATATGCAAAGATAATATAAACAGAAAGGTTTGCAGGTAAACAGATAGAGTTGCATAACTGAAAAAAAACTGTGTATTCTTAGCACAAAAACTAATGATTAGTCAAAATATGTTTGGGTGAATCAAATATGTGTGACATATCCTTTTTTTTAACCCTAATTTCATGTTGCAAAATTAACGAGGGAAACATTGTACATTCTATTCCGAGATGAAAGGAGATGTGAATACTAATGAAATAGAATATTATCGAAACCAGGCTGTGCTGGTACTGTACAAATAATATATCAATTTACATTTTCATGAAACCTATGTAACTGTAACTGTACCTGCTTTCTTCCCCTGATTCATAGTTATAATCACAGCAATCATATTCAGAGTCTGATCCTGAATCTGATGTAGAGAAAGCGTCCATTGTTGGTGACCATGTTAAATCTCCTTTTGCAGTTATCTGGATACCAAGAGGATCTGTGATGTCAAATGTGCTTGTAAACCTGAAAGATGTAGGGAAAAGATTATTGGTCTACTTGTTCAGGATTACTCTGAATCCATAAATTTTCATGCTGTACTTTGTATCCACAAAATGCACAAAATTATGATGCTTCGAAAATGCTATTTAGTATCTAGTACTAATCCTAGTGTAAATGAGAATCATATGAAAAATTCTAAGTATTGTTAGAGAATAATATATAATATGAGTAAAGGTATTTTACAATTTGGTCTAAAAAGACCATTACTTTCTGTGCCATAACCTTCATGGTCGATTTGATTGACATGAATACATCATATTAGCCTAAAAGGAACCTAAACATTAGTCCTGAGTCTAACAACATTGCCCTACTGTTGAATTAATGAATGGAACTTCATCGTTATAAACAAAACACATAATATATTATAAAAAAAAGATCTGAACACTCAACTTACATGGAATGATCAATGCTCTCTAGTGCAGTTAGTGTAGTTGATCCTGGAGAATTAAGTGGAGATGTTATACCTTTGTCATCTGGGCAAACGCTAGACCTCATAGATGCTCCATAAATGCCTGACAGGTTGAGTGTAGATGGTTGTGCAGGAGCTCCAAGTTTGGGAGTTGATGTTACCTGAATGCACTTGTAGCTTTAAAAAAAAAGATATAAATTCAAGTTACAAATATCCAGAATGTAAATGAGACCAAATATTCTAATGCTGAACTTTCTTTCGAAAGTGTATTTTTAAATCTAAAAACATAATATCTAAAGCATAAGTTGAATGCTGTGGATGTGGATGTTGAAAAAAAAGAAATACAAAGATCCCGACAAACTAGACTCGGCACAATATATATGCAACCTGTTGAAATAGGAAAGATGTGTGGTCATAAGATTTGTGTGCACAAGTTTCTAAAACGTTCAGTTAAACCTTTCCACATATATCTGAAACTTCCCGATTTCCTTAATAAAATGTTAAGTAACACTTAAATCTGCTACTCTGCTTCCTCCAAATTTATGTAAAAATGCTGTTTGATAGGTAACTCTATTATATAATTAGTCTAGATTTAACCACAAACTGATGGTTATTGATCAAGGCTGGATGCTCTAGATTTTACTAGCCTAGCTGGTGGCAAGTCTCGTCATTTAATTTTGAACACTGATTTTATCAAGACAAATTTAATAAGGGCATAATACATGGAGGGGCAGGGTCGAGGCCTTCTGATGCCAGGCTAAAGCACAGGGCCTGAGACTTGCAGGCATGGGCTGAATTAGTTCTGTGAATTGGTCTGCATTTGTTGTATCTGTGTTTCTACAAGGTTCTCCTTCTATTATGTTAAAATCCGATTATAAAAACCAGGAAATGATCATGTAGCATAGGCCCCTACAAATAAATTTCTCAATTACCATACATAAATTACATGATTATTAAAAACGATATCCCCAAAATTGTAAAGCAAGAGTCAATGTACAAATAAATCATGCAATGAAATCTAACAACCGGAACAGAATTTTACACTGTGACCTAGCAACAAACCTAGCAATGCATAGGAATGTGACCTAGATTGTAAATACTCAGCTGTCATTGCCTGAGCATTGACAGCCTGTTTTCTAGCTCTGGTTATAACACGGCAATGGGGTAGCAACGTGCCGATCTAGACTTCCGCATGTTGTAAACAACGTTGTAAAATCGTTGTAAAAGCCTCAATCTTCACCAAACTTTGTAAATGAATTTAAAATGACATATTTGAATTAAATATATTACAAAAATAGTAATGTGTTATGAATAAAAGTGTTTTTTCAGGGATTTATTAGTTGTCAGGGTCCCGTGCATCTATCATGAGCTAGAAAAAGGCCTCTCCAAGGAGATGTAAGACCATCCAATGAGGAGAGAGTATTCAAATATCTAGGTCACGTTGCTATGCGTTGCTAGGATGCATTGCTAGGATGCACAGTTCTGCTATGCTGTCTTGCCAAAATATTCACACTCTTTGCAATTTTGCTTGTAATTATTTCCCTGTTGATTTTAGCTAAATACAGTAAGCGAGAAAGTTGTTAGGAAGGATATTTCCTATCTAAATGTACTATTTCTTTTAGATTTTGATATCATGCTTTTATATAAATGTAAGGTAAAGTGCAGGAAACTTGAGAAAAAAATGTACAATGGATTAACAAATGTAGACCTGATTTATAATGTACTACGGCTTTATGTAATCATTTTCTGTGGTTATATTATTGTTAATATGATATTTTCTCCGTGTTATAACGTGAATAATGCACTCGTGGTGGGGTCTCGACCTCCTGGTGCCAGGCTATAAGCAGGGGGGCTTCGGGCCACTCGCCGCAGGGCCTGCGGCCTGCTGCAAGTGGCCCTCAGCCCCCGTGCTTATAGCCTGGCACCAGAAGGCCTCGACCCCACCCCTACGTGCGTTATTCCCTAAATAGATGTACGGGAAGGTAGCAAAGTAAAAATACTTTTAAAATGCTTTCATTTTCAACAAAAAATAATTTTGTAATATATAATTTTTAGTATTCTTTAACTCAACTCTCATGGAAGTAAACAGGAGGGGCTAAGTTCTTGTGAGAGTAGCATCTTGAACTGGGTAGTCCCCTCCAGAACTTCCAAATTTTAAGGGTAGACAACACCTCAGAGTGGCTTCACTAACGAGAATGAATATTTTGCAGTACCCAGGAAAGCATTGGCGTATGTAAGCCTAACTATGGATGGATGAGACAGTCACTTTAAAGGGCATTTTAAGACAGAAAAAATAAATTCCAGTTTTACACTCCAAGTATTAATGATTTACATAACAGGGTGCCGATAATACAAGACAAGTGCTGAAGATATACTCCATAACATGTAAAATGAACAAATTACTATTTTCCAAATAAATCCCTCACGTCATTTACCAAAACCCATGGGGATAATTAAATGTGTAGAGTGTCTCCTAATAATAAAAGGAACGTATCATGCCCTAAGATGCCGATAATAGACGCCACTACTCTACACTCTTCTAAGGACACTAAATCAAAAAGATATATTGATATGTGTTGTCTCAAATAACATTGATATGTCCCCTCCCTAATAATTTCCATTTCAATGGGGTATATTGTTTAAGACAAAAATGGTACGTGTACCTACATGTACAAGGCCAGTTTTTGTGCAGTTTCAATCATTGACAGAAGCATTAATTTTGTTTGAAGAAAATGTATCTAAAATGCATAGGCCTGCGTGCTTGCTGGTACTTGTATTTTCAGGAAAGTGTCTTCAGTGTGATTGCAGCCAATAATGAAACGTGACTTTCATTGGTTAATCACCATTGTTTTTTTTAAATAGCTAGAACATGTTTCCATAATGATCCAACTTGCAAAAAGCCTCAGAAAAACGTCACGTGGATTGTCTGATTTCAAGACAGGAGGTCCCCTTCCCATATGGTCCCGGAACGGAGGTCCCATGACCAAACTGAGATCCCCTTGTTAGACCATCAAATGTAAATCTGCCATAAGATTTAACTTGACATAAAATATAAAAGAAATTGATATATAATATAAATCTGACCTAAAATGTAACTCAAATTGCCGTAAAACGTAATCATACCTCCTGCCTTAAATTGTTAAAATATGGGCCTAAACATAACTGTTAGTCATGAACGTAAACTGTAAGTCAATGCATGCCTCAGGTCCTGAATATCTAGGGACGTATGGTGCCTGAGGAGCGCCCCCTGCCCTAAATGTTGCTAAATTCTATTTTTAATTCGAAATTATAGACCCTGGAATTAACATCTAAAATATTTATATAAGGGCCCTCCAACCCGAAGACTTATTGATACTTAGCCTATAGATTCAGATTTAGAACAATGGAAGAAATAAAATCAGGCACATAGCCAGCTTTTTTGAGAGGGGGGGGGGGGTGTTTTTTAAGTAATAATTTTTTCAGAGGGGGGAACGTCCTATTTACATTTTATTTTGTTAATAAGAGAAAGTCAACACTAGATCACAATGATTTGAACGTTTTATTTCATAAGCATTTTAGATTCTACCATCTCAAAACAGCACATTTATTCACTTTAGACCTTAGGAAGCTAAGATAAAGATCCTCGGCCGTAACTAAGGCCGTTGGTGTTGTTAACACCTGACGGGAATGGTCGCACTAGCGGCCATGAAATTCACACAGGGGCATGAGGGGATGTCCTACTTACCCCAGACAGGATATGCAGCGACATAGGCCGCAAAAACCTAGGGGACCTCTGTACTGGGACCATATGGGGACGGGACCTTGTGTCTTGATACCGATAGGCTCATAAGTGTCTTTCACTTTCACGAAAAAAGTATTACACTTTCAGTCAAACTGAAGAACTGTCATGATATATGCAAAAACGGGTATTTATTTTCGTCAGGTTTAACATCATGTTGACGAGTAATAATTATGAAACGTCAGAGAAATGTTACTCACCTGCTGAGCAGAACTTTGGCCACCGCTGCATGTGTAAGACAGCCAAGTTTCTCTTTGATTTCCAACCACTCTGTCATGTTGTCTCCAATGTTTACTCTTGATTCCACTCTCTTTCTGTCTTGAACCCTACGAGCATCTAAACTTTCATAAATACTTTCATATTTTCTCTTCTTTCCTCTCTGTACGTTGCTAGACTCGTCCATGTTTACCGTCTGTCATGTCCGTCATCTGTCTCCAAGCACAAGAGCACTTTTGAGAGAGACTCTGCTTGGAGAGTGTGCACGCGGTGGGGATTCCGGAAGTCACATTTCTGTGACGTCAGGAGTTTTTGGGTAAACAGTCTAAAAAGTGGTGCGGACCAGGAAAGACCAAAATATAGTAAGAAACGGCGTGATTTTGGCTGTCTAATTCTGTATTGGGCAAGATCCATGTAAACTTATTTACTTATAAAGTAAAGTATGACACGATTGCATTGTTAGCAAACAAAAAAGAATGACGAGTTTATTTGACATCAGATAACTAGTTTGCGTTGTGGTTTGCTTTAACACAACAGTAAAGGAGGCCGAAGACAGTGAACATATATCACTGCACCTGGCTAACTCAACAATGGTGGAACAACAGAGTACCACCATGGACAACCCCCAAATCACAGAATCATCAACGGATAGATTATTCCTGTCAGATACACCAAGGAGCCAGCTCAAATCAGCACAGAAGTTGTCAAACTCTGTGCCTGACATAACAAGTTTCGTCGACAGATCCCTGACTGACTTACTCCCAAAACAGAGCCAGACGCCAAGCCATGCCAGCAATGCGGAAGGGTTCGTAACGCTGGTGTCAAGCTCCGTCATTGATGGCATACAACCAACTAATGAGCAAGACAGAATAACAAAACTCAACAAACTCTTGCTTACATCTGAGCAGGACCTGCAGCACACATAGGCACTCCATCAGGCCCTGCTGCAGGAGGTAAAAGAGACGCATGTCCAACTCCACCTGAAAGAAACCAGCCAGTATTGGATGATAAAACAACTGAAGGACCAGGTCCGAACACTTGAAAAAGAAGCGAAGGATCCACCACCAACAGAGGTCCTCTACTTCAGGGGCTGGAGAAATAAGCTATCGGCTCACCACCCGTGCCCAATCCTCTACAAGGGCGCAAAGTTCCATTTCATGGAACACGCCTACTGCAACGCGAAGCTTGTTGCACACGGCAAGTTAGAGGAGGCCGAAACAGTGAAGAAGATCCGCTTCGCTGCAAAGGCGAAAGCCTACACCAAAAGGGTTGTGCTAAATCCCACGGAAGAGTGGGAGAACAATAAAGGAGATGTCATGCTAGACATTGCAACCCACCGAGCACAACAGTCGCGAGAATACCGTGAGGCACTCATCGCTTCAACTGGCAAGAGTCTTGTCCACAACATGGAGAATGACACTGGCTGGGGCTTTGGGCCTGATGGGAAAGGCACAAACCTTATGGGCTCCACCTCGGAAAAAGTGAGCGATTTACTCATCAGAGCTGAAAAACCTCTCCACACAGATGACGGGGGAGCACAAGGACAAGCACAGCCGCTGACACAAGGACTAGCACAGTCGCAGACACAAGGACAAGTGCAACCCCAGACAGTGTGAACAGAACCAATGGAGCCAACCAGGAACGCTGAGATCATCATGATCTCAGACTCGATGCTAAGAAGTGTGGATAGATACCTCAACGAAACAAGCATCGAGATGAATGTCCTTGGTGGGGCAACTACAACCAAAGTACACCAAAGCCTTGGGGGAATACTGAAAGACAAACAACCCCAGTTCGTGATAGTCCACTGCGGTACCAATGATATTGAGAGTGAGCACCTAGACAACCTTAAGACAAACTACCACGCCATTGTCTCGGATATTCTGTTCCACACTCTAGGAACAAAAATTATCCTGTCGGGTATAATCCACAGACTGGACAAACCACTCCTCAACGAACGAATCAGCTCCGTAAATAACTTCCTACAGAGCATCCAGACAGAAACTGTGTTCTTTGTTGACCACAACCCCACAATCAGGAACCTGACAAGTATCCTGAACCGCAGTGGACTCCACATGAAAAACTGGGGTACCAAACTTGTGGCCAAGAACCTAGCAATGGTGTTAGGCAACCATCAACACAGCCATAGTGCGGAGGAAGTGAAGACCCAATGGACAATACCAAAGAAGACAACTGTGGCTGCCCCCCTACACAAAACAGTGACGGAGACAGCAAACAAATTCTCCCCTTTGGCTTCCGACAAACCCACAGAAAACATGGGCAAACCCCTGGCCACTAACAGTGCCACAAGCAACAGGACAAACAACCCTCGCCCAAGTCAGACGCACCAGAAACCTGGCCACAAAATCAACGTGAATTATCCAGAGGCAAAGCAGCAGTCAGCTGCTCACCACCAGCCTTGAGGTACTGTCCAACGACCAAAAAGGAGCCAGCTGCCTCTCCCGCCACGACTACAGAGGAATCAACAGTCACGCAAACAACAACACCAACAACCAGGCCATGGATGCAGAAGTGCACAGCAGCCTGTAACTAACCAATCTGATGACAGCTACCCGAACGATGTACTTGCTGCGTCACCTGAGGAAAAACAGGTTGAACACGCTACCAAAACTGTTGACCACGAAAACCTGCAGTCACTGGAATCACTCCTGACTGCCACATTGTCTCGTCTGCATGGGCACAGGGCCCATGGGGACACTTTTAAAAGGTACCAACCCAAAGGTACCTCCTCATGGGCAGGTGGCAGGCCATAACTTTCACCAGACTACCAAAGTGCGGCAAGAAACCACAGACAGAAATATACACCTTCATGTTGGGGATGCACTACCACAGAAAAATCCCTTCCCCCAGCTGAAGAACTGTTACACACCGCAACGCATATAAGCAGAGAGGCTGAGACTAACAGCCGAAAGGCATCACATGGTGCTCCGAAAATGATTAACCCTATCCCAAAAGGCACTCTAAGGGTTCTAGGCTTAAATGTGTGTGGCCTTCTATCGAAAATTAACTTTAATGTTCTTGAAGACTATATCTTTGACAGCTTTGATTTGCTATGCTTCTCAGAGACAAAAATGGAATTAATTGATGAAGCAAATGTTAGTTTATCAGGTTTTGTACTCTTTTACCACCATCGCAAACAATTTAATAGAAAGTCAGGGGGCATAGCTACTTTTGTCAACTCGAGTCTCTCTAAGTTTGTAAATGTACTAAGTTTCAGCGATAATGAATATGTGCAATGGATGCAGGTTGACGAGAGTGTCCTAGGTTATGAGCTCATAATTGGAGCTGTCTACATACCCCCTTATGGTTCACCCTATAGCTCAGGTCAAGAATACGAATCGATAATGCGAGATATCATTGTGATAAAAAGTAACCACGCCAACAGCAAAATCTGCATCATAGGTGACATGAACTCTAGAACAGGTGCCCTGCCCGACTTCCCTGATATAGACGAGCATCTGGTGCAAGCCGTCGGGCTGGAGGACTCCCAAACTGAACTTTTCATTGGTGAAACTTCCCTAAAACTCCTGGACATACCATAACACAGACATAATGATGATAAGGTTGTTGATGAAAATGGGTAAAAACTCATAGACTTCTGTATGAATACGGGAATGTTGATAGTAAATGGCAGGTTCAACCGTAACGATAAGTCGGGCGGGTCAGCACAGTTGATTATGCCTTAGTAGATGTCAACCTGTTTTGTCATAATTATAAATGAATTTTATATTGATATTTTTGATAGGAACCTATCCGACATACACTGCCCAATAATATTAGAGCTAAATGCATCAACAGAGGCAGGGGCAGAAACTTTGCCCTTACAAAAACAGCCACAGTTTAATGGAGAAACCAAACCTGACTCAAACATTCCTACAGTAAAATCTTCTTGGGACCGTAACAAGCTCCAAACTTTCACTGAATCTTTTAATGTACATGAAATCACCACAGTGATGGAGCAAATACATTGTCTAGATTTACATAAGGATGCCATCAATCAAAGGGATGTTGACCACCTTGCCAAATGTATTGAAGGGTGTACAAAGAAGCAGGTGAACAGGCAGGGGTCATTAAGGTTCTAGCACCCCACAGGAACAAATGCCCTAAAAGTAAATATCAAAGTAGGAAGACAGGGGACAAACCATGGTTTAACAAAGACTGCTCCCAAAGACGTAAAGAGTTTTTCTATGCTAAAAATCTGTACAAAGCGAATGAGAGCATGTCTAACAAAGTAGATATGAAGCAGAAATGCAAGTTATACAGGAAAACTCTGAAAAACGCCTATAAAAACTATCATTATGAACTGCACCAGGAACTTCGGAACTTAAAAAGCAAAATCCCAAAAGAATACTGGAACATCATTAATAAAGTACAACCCAAAAATGACAAAATGGGCGCCATTACGGTAGATTCCCTTAGAGATCACTTCCAAAAGCTAAATGAAATTGATAACTCCAAAACATAGATAACACATGATTTTAGTATATATGCAAGCAGTGACCTTCCCTTTAATCAACCAATCACTGTGGGAGAACTATGTAAACTTATAAAAAAAACTTAAGAATGGCAAAGCTGCTGGTTTTGATCAGATTCTCAATGAATTCATCAAGAATAGCCCAATTTCAATGCACAAACTAATATGTGACTTCTTTAACCTTTTCCTTGACACAGGTGTGGTACCAGATAGCTGGTCGATTGGTATGATTGTCCCCATATTTAAGAACAAGGACAACATTGATGACCCAGATAATTACAGAGGCATCACTTTGCTCAGCTGTATGGGGAAATTATTCACTATGGTTCTTAATGATCGACTCCAGAATTATCTAGAAGTAAACAACTTATTGGGAGAGGAACAAGCTGGTTTTAGGGAAGGGTACTCAACGCTAGACCAT